>JABUQX010140429.1:20000-35000 GCA_015478945.1 Trachelipus rathkii
ATTTCGAGTATTCCATCTTAGTTATAAAAATAAGATCATATTATAAATATAATCATATATACTGTAGACACGATCAAATATAAATGCGATCATATATAATCTGATTATATATAATTATGATGGTATATAAATTGAATCATATATAAATACGATCATATATTAATGCAATTATATGAAAATATAAGCACATATAAATAAGATGATATGTAAAAAAAATGATTATATATATAAATATATATATATATATATATATATATATATATATATATATATATATATATATATATATAAAAATATATATATATTATTCTATTATTATATTATATATATATATATATGTTATATATATATATATATATTACATATATATATTATATATATATATAGTTATTATTATTATTATTATACATATTATATTATTATTGTTATATATATATATTATGTTATTACATATATATATATATTATTATTATATTATATTATTATTATTATTATATACAGTATATATATATAGATTTAGATATATAGATTTATATATTATTATTATTATTATTATTATTATACATATTATTATTATTATTATACATATTATTATTATTATTATTATTATTATTATTATTGATATATATATATGTATATATATATATATATATTACATATAGTTATACATATATATATTATTATTAATATTATATATATTAGTTATTATTATTAGTTATTATTGCGACATATATTATTATTATATTATTATACATATACATATTAATCATTCATAATATGGTCATATATAAACACAATCATCTATAAATTACGAACATATATATATATATATATATATATATATATATATATATATATAGTAGTTATTATATATATATTATATAGTTATATATATATATATTATTATTATTATTATATATATATATACATATATATAATGAGTATATAGTATATACATATATATATATATATATATATATATATATATATATATTATATATATTATTATTATAGATATATATATATATATATATATATATATATCTATAAATACGAACATATATATATATATATATATATATTCAATCTCTAAATACGACCAAATATGAAATCTTTTAAACGATATTTTCCTCTTTCAGTAGAAGACTAATAAAAATAAACCAAATTTGAAAGGTCATGTTTTACGATTCATTCCTGTATATTATTTGAGACGATCAATTTTTGCATGTTCCTAACATTATGATATATTCGAATAAGCAAATGAAATATGCTTGCTAACGATCGCTCTCTTTCATAACGATATTGCATCGTAACTTTCGAATCATTATTTATTTATAAGATTTTATTTACACATATAGTGTAAAGTGGAAGTTTATATAATATATATATATATATAGAAAGATATATATAGAAGGTAAAGGTATATATATATATATAGGTTATATATATATATATAAGTATATATATATATATATATATATTTCAGAAACCTTTTTGTTGTACTTATCTATTTGAATGCTTGTTATAGCGTAGTACTGGTAGTCTTAAATGGAGTATATTGCGTTAATAATATGGATGTATTAATGAAACTCTGGTAGAGATAAACTTTTACTGACATCAATATTATAACTTAAAATATGGTATGTATCAAAATTATGTAACATAAGAAGAACAATAATCAAAATTGTGAACGATAATAAATGAAATTAAATCCTAAAATACTGAGACCGAAAGATGTACGTGAAATTTGGAATCACATGCTGCAAATATATAAAAACTTTAATTGCAAAAATGTAACTGTTGCTTACACTAGAAATATATATATATATATATATATATATATATATATATATATATATATATATATATATATATATATATATACTATATATATATATATATATATATATATATATATATATATATATATATATATATATATATATATATGTGATGGGACGATTAATTACCATTTATTAAAATAGATGATCTATTTTACAAGTTTGCATAGCAACACAATTATCAAGAATCCACTGAAGTTTTTCACAAAGAATTGTTAATGGATTTATTTAAGAAATTGCACAAGTTTGAAAATTTGATATTGTCTTTTAAATTCTCAAACACTGAAAGGAAATCAAAGATTACATTTTAAAACGGTTAAAATGACAACAAGAAATTTTGCACTCCATTCACTTCGGATTTTTCAAAAGTCTCTCGTTTCATTTTCATTTCTCGAAGATCTTTCAGTATAATTTTTTGAAGCCAGTAATTTCTATTGGCTATTATTGTCAGTGACGTCACACTGACTTAGTTATGTAAATGGTAGTTTATAGAGCCCCCTTACTAGGGTTAATTATACTATTGCTAGCACTTTAAAGTTTGTTTTATTCCAATCACGTACTTTTGATAAATTGTTGCTTCAGGAAATCCTATTCATCGGAAGACGAAATCACACCAGGTTAAAATCTTTGAGTTAGGGGAATAGGATGAGGAGGAGTATCATAAGTCTCTGAATGTTGGTCCGTAAAGTCTAAAGTACGTAACCGTCTAGGTCGTATGTGAATAACAGAAGGTTCGTGTCTAGGATTTAAGTCTAATGAAGGTCGTAACGTAAGGGACGTGAAATTAAACAAAGAAGCGTGATAGTTGTTTCATACTATTCTACAGACATGAACGTGATTAACATTGACTTGGGAAACAAAAATTTTATTAAGAAACATGTAATAACAAATTGTTTGGACATATAAACATAGAATAAACTTCAGCACATAATTCAGAGTTATCACAGACATGTACAATAGTTAACATAATGCAAAACAATTAAAAGAAAACAAGAACAAGAAAAGAATTTACATGAACCAAAGAAGGAGGAATAATAGATAACATCAATTAAGTAATTAGTCAAGTGAAGAATAAAGGTCGCCAAGTATGTTCTTCTTTAGATTTCAGGGATGTTTGTGAAGCTTGTTTTATTCAGTAAGGTTGAAAAGAGAATATCTCAGTTCAAGTGAAGGATTGATTTCAGGAATAGGTTACGTAAACTATAATTAAAGAATAAGTAAAGCAAAGCAAAGCATAAAGTAATTAACATCAACTTAAGAAAGAACATAACTAATTATTATACAATTACTTAAAATTAAAAGCACACATATATGTAGGACAATTTTAATACAATGCTACACATATTAACGGGTTACTTATAACTAGCTTGTTTCATATTTTTCGGCTTTTCTTTTCTTTTCTTTTTTCATTTTATTTTTCATTTTGTAAAAAGGATTAGGTATAATAAACATAAAAGTATAAGAATACAAAACATATAAGAGTATACTGTACAAAACATATAATAGTATAGGATATAACACTTAAAGAATAGGTACTTAGATGTAACTTATGTATTAAGAGTATAGGATATAACACTGTGTAGGATATATACTTAAGTGTAACTTACATACTAGAAGAACGAAATCCCGCGCGCACACACGAAAGTTCGACTTACTTACATACTATATTCAAATCGCGCGTAGAACACACGATGTAGATTGATTCTTAAAACTAATTATTTACACAATTTACAATTTCATACTTACTTCAAGGAACGTTGAATAAATATGAGATGAACACGAGTTATATATGTGTGTTCTATGGGTAATAATTATATTGTTGATTTTGTATTTGATTGATATGGTTTATGTTTTTTGGTTTAGGTATAGCTCCAGTGCTGGCAAAATCCGTACCACTGGGTGTAGGATTGACAGTAGTGGAGGTAGTAGAAGTTTGAGGTAAAATATTAGAAGAAGGAGTTTGTACATCCGTTATAGGAGTAGAATGGAAAGGTTGTAGAATATTTCGTACGGGATACATTCTTTGAGAATAGGTAGGAGTAGAATAATCAAGAACACTAGTGAATTTGGGCGAAAGCTTCGGAGGTAATTTAGGAGGAAGCTTAGGTGTCAATTCAGGAGGAATGTCTCTTGATTTTAAAGGCAATGAAGGAGGAACGTCTCTTGATTTAAGAGGTAAAGCAGGAGGAATGTCTCTCGACTTCAGGGGTAATTCAGGAGGTGCTACTCTGGACACGTCTAAGGGGAACTGTCTAAATATGTCTGAAACAGATCTAGAACGAACATTAGGATTAGGAGTCCAAGAGATAGTACGCGGATCGACTGAATGGAAAGAAGGTGATTCAGGATTAGCTGGAGGAGGAGGTGACACTCGTCTCGCATGACTGCGAAGTCTCATTGGAGAATTTGCACGAGGACCTCTAAATTGTGGATGAGGACGGTAGGAAGGATCTATTCGTCTATCATCCTTAATAAAGGTTTCTTCAGGAGAAGAAGGAGAAGATTGGATGTTAGGGTATTCATCATAATATCTAATAGGACTTCTAACACCTTGTTGTTGGTCTGGGGAAGAAGGAGGACCACTACTATGAGTAGAAGAACGCCTAGAAAGAAGAGGAGAGCTATGCATAGAGCTCTGACCAGACAAATTAGGCTGAGAGAAGGGAGAAGAAAGCTGTGGTGAGCTATAAGAAATATTCTTTCGTAAGGAATGTGTTAAATATGGATTAAAACTTCCATTAGGATCTTGTGCCAAAGATGAATCGGATGGAACTCTTTGGGTTGTTTGTTGATGGGGAGTATGATGAACTGGTCTTGGAGAAGACTGTACCGAAGGAGGTAACGAAGATTCAGGGGAGATAGGAGTTACATCTCTTTGATGTTGTTGTCCTCGGTATTGTTGTTGTTGTACTGGCGATAGCCGTTGTGGCACCTGGTGACGTTGCTGAACTCGGAGTTGTTGTTGTTGCACCTGATGTCTTGGCTGAATCGGTTGTTGTACAGCTTGTATAGGAGGTGGCAATATATATTGCAGATCATACTCGTCATCATCATTGTTGTCTGAATGAGTATCAGAAGAAGGGCCCCCTCCACGTGGACGAAGGCGTCGAGCAGGTGGAGGTTGGGGAGGCGGCCGGCGAAAACCACGCTGGACAGTTTTCGGGGGCAATGGAGGATTCCTTATAGGATCATAGGATTGCCAACTGGACGAAAGATTATTGTCCACTGTTTTAACAATTGGCATGGGAAGAATCTTTAAATTATCCACATGAGACTCAAATTCTTTATTTGTAACAAGACATCTGAGAAGATATTTGTTAAATTTAAGAACATTAATAACTAAGTAAGGACCGACCCATTTCTTGAATAATTTCGGAGATAAATGGGGAGGTTTTACTGCAAGTAAATAAACGTAATCGCCAACACGTATAGGACGTATAGGAGCCTTTGAGTGTTGTTGTTGGGCGATTCTGAATGTTTCTTTTTCCAGTTTTTGTCGAGCCAATTCGCGGATGGCAGCAGCTCTTTCAGCCATTTCCGCGTTAAAATCATATAGATGATCCTTTAAAGGCTGTGTTTTGTTAACAAAGGGAGAAACATAGTCAGGGAGGTCGTAGGGTAGCCTACGAACATAAAAATGGACCAGAAAATGTGGTGTATTACCGATAGAAGAGTTATAGGTAGAGTTTAAGGAAATTTGTGCAAAAGCAATGTATTTTCCCCAATCGTCGTGCTGGGCAGAAACAAAATGACGCAAATAATCCTCAATGCGTCTATTTTCTCTTTCCACAAGACTGTTGCTTTGAGGATGTCTGACGGCGATTGTGCGATTTTTAATATTCCACGTTTTGCAAACTTCGTTGAAAAACTCTGACGTGAATTCGGCGGCCCGGTCCGTGATGAGGATTTCCGGTACGGAATGATGCAAGATGACTCTATTTAAGAGAGTTTCGGCAACTACTTTACCATCTCTTGGAAGCTACAGGGCAAATTTCGCAGTAGCGAGTAAGTGCATCTTTAAAAACCAAGATGTATTTAGCGCCTGTAATTTTACACTTCGGAAGTGGGCCTATTGTGTCTAGGTGAACTCTAGAAAAAGGATAGAAAGGTAAAGGATAGGAGTTGATAGCAACTGGATGAGGTTTAGAACCTTTGACTTCAAGACATGAAGTACATTGTTTACAAAAGAAAGAAACAAATGTAGAAATACGAGGAAAGGTATATCTTTCCCTTATACGATATTCAGTGCGTTCAGCACCTGGATGTCCCGCAGAAAGTGTATTATGATTCAGAAATATAACAGTATATATAAGAGAATCAGGTACTTCAAGCAGATATTTGTTTTTGGGAGAGACCCAATATAGTAAACCTTTGACTATAAGATGTGGGAGACAACTGTCCGGGTTAGGAGAATTTTCAATATTGTTGATAATTTCCGATAGTCTAGGACAATTACGCTGTTCTTGGAAAATAACATCATCTGTAAAGGTATAAACTCTAGTGTCGGGAAAAGCTATTGGAACAGGATTATGAACAAGAGCTATAGAAGGCTCTTCTGGATGATTCTGAAACTTTGTAAACCGAATGGCAGAAGTTTTGTGATCAGGAGTGTCTTCATTAGAAGAAGAAAGGTGACCAGTGTCAGGAACTGGATGACGACTAAGGAGATAATCAGGAATAATATTCAGTTTACCCTCGATATGAACTATCTCTGGGTTGAAAGACTGAATTTTGAGATTCCACCTTTCTAGACGACCAGCTAATTGTTTATGTCTGAAAAGGTGTACTAATGCGGAATGATCCGTGTAAATTTTAAGAGGATAACCAAATATGATAGTTCTAAATTTGGTTAGAGCGTGTACTATGGCCAACGCTTCTTTCTCGGTCGTACTATAGTTGATTTCAGCTTTACTTAGCATTTTGGAAGTGAAAGCAAGGGGTTTTTCTTTCCCATTCTCATCTAACTGAGCTAATACGGCGCCTATACCGAAATCAGAAGCATCAGTGCTCAAAATGAACGGTTTAGAGTAATCAGGGAAAGAAAGTGCTGGATCTAAAAGTAAAAACTTCTTTAACGAGTCATAAGCAGACTGTTGTTCGATTTGCCAAGAAAATGGAATATTCTTCTTTAGGAGCAAAGTAAGGGGCTGCACAAGGGAAGAATAATGGGGTATCATGTGGCGAAAATAATTGAAAAAACCAAGGGTTGAACGGACATCAGACACATTCTGAGGAATTTTAAATCCTTTAATAGCTTCCAATTTAACCGGGTCAGGGGATAGCCCCTTTTCACTGATTTTAAAACCTAAGAAAGTGACACTACTTTTAAAGAAAGAACACTTCTCGAGCTTTATTTTGAGGTGAGCATTATTTAAAGCATTAAAAACCTTTGTAAGATGTGTATAATGTGAAGAAATATCTTTACTGAAAATAAGAATATCGTCAATAAAAAGTAAACAAACTACGCCTAGCAAGCCGGAGAGTGCCATTTCCATTGTACGGCTAAAAATCGACGGAGAATTGCGCGCACCTTGGGGCATAATTCTCATTTGCCAATGCCCTCGAGAAGTGGAGAAAGCAGTGTAGGGACGAGACGTTGGTTCGCATTCTAAGTGACTGAAGGAGAGCAAATCAATTGTGGAAAACACGCGTGCTGACCCTATAAGGGACAAGGATTCAGCAATATTAGGCAGCGGATACCTGTCTGGCACCGTGAGCGCGTTCAACTTTCGGTAATCTACCACTACTCTCATTTTACCACCACTCTTTTTAGGAATTAAAAGTAAAGGAGAATTATTAGGAGAAATACTAGGTTCTATGTATCCCTTTTCCAAGCTGTCTTCTACCCATTCGTCTATGGCTTCCATGTACTTATGGGGTAATTTATATGGACGGGTATACACATAGTCCGGACTGCCTTCCATGAGTTTAATAGAAAATTTGTTTAAAGGGCAGACTCCTACTGGATCATCTGCTAAAGCAATAGTGTTTCTATTTTTAACTAAGAATGAAAGCATGTCTTCAAGTTGTGAAGGATTATTTAAAACGTATTTGTTTGAATCCTTACTGGATTCAGAGAGTAAAATTTCTCTGTAAACTTCCCGGATTTGTGCATCGGAAAGACCCTTAGAAGCAGTGACAGTGTTAATGTCGTATGGTTCTGTGGTTTTATAAAGAAGCGGAGAGGCTGTAGTAAGTAGGCAGTGATTGTCGAAAGTAACAGTATCTGCGCCTAAATTTACTAATTCTAACAAAATGTTGCCGTTATGGCAGGTAGAAAGAGTGTTTCCAAAGAAAAGTGTACCTGAGGAAAGATAATCACTTTTGCTTTCAGTGATGAGTGCTAAATCTTCTGGAGGAGAAGCACCAATGTGGGACTGTACCTTAACAGGGAGAATATACCTTGAGTGCGGTAATATCTCTAAGTCCGTAGAAGTATAAACATTATAAGAAAGAGAATCGTCTATGACAACATTCAAACTTTCTGAAATTTTATCCGAGTAAGGCATCTGCATCTGAGGTGCCGAGGAAGAAGGAGAATTAATTTCAATCGGTTTACTTTCAAGTAAATCCGCGTATCTGGTCGGGTGCGACGGAGATAAGGAAGGATGTGAAATTGTATTAATCTCCTGTAAAGAATTAGGAAGGGTATTAAAGGAATTAGAAGAATAGGGAGTAGGTTCAGAAGGGTGTTTAAAGTGTATCCATAATTATGTACAGGAGCTTCTTACCTCATTTTTGAGAAAGTAGTACTCGCTTACCATGACTGTACTGACTAAACAATTTCTTCTGATGTTGTACTACTTCTTCAGCAGTTAAACCTTTTTCCATTTTGTCTATATTATCCATTTCATCCGAAAGAGATGAATAATAATTAGGATGTTCCAAAGGAGGAACTACAGAACGACACCGACTCCCTGGAGAGTTAAACTGCTCTTTATTTATACTCATTGATGTCTGAAAAGAATCCGACATAGGATTAGGATAGGTTGTGACCGGACGATCAAAAAAATTATGAGGCAGTGGTGCTCCTGCATGAGGTGACACCTTGGTGGTTCTATTAGGCATGCAAGTGTTGTAAGGTAATGGCACTGTGGTGCTCATGGTTAATTTACTTTCTGGTACATTAACTTGAGATTTACTAGCATTATATGGAGGTTGCATTGGTGTGCACCGACCTAAATTGGCATGTGGTGATGTACAATGCGTTTTTGGAGCCTTAACACTAGGGTGCCCTGGGGTGCCAAGGGGTGCCCTGAGGTGTACTGAAGAAAAATGCAATTTTCGAGCATTTTCACTATGGTGCCCAAGGGTGCCAAGGGGTGCCCTGGGGTATATTGAAGAAAAATGCAATTTTCGAGCTTTTTCATCAGTGTGCACTGGGGTGCCATGTGGTGGCATGGAGTTTACAGCAGAAAAATGCAAGTTTTGATCTTTAGCACCAGGATGCACCGGGGTGCCATGTGGTGCCAATGGGTGGCCTGCGGTGCAAAGCAAGTTTTGACCTTCAACACTAATGTGCATAGTGGTGCGAGGTGTGGCACTGCGGTGCAAGGTGGTGCAAGGGGTGGCACCGGGGTGCACGGCAGTGGCCTGCTTGAAATCGCTAAAATCTCCCATATAGGGAGCAGAATTGGTCATGCAGCCTCCATTTGAAGAGGAGCGAATATGTTTTCCTGGAAAAGGAGTCGCAATATTCCGCTCACGGCTAAACAGCGGTGCTTGGTGCGGAGAAAGTACTGCGGTGCTTCGGCTATAGCCACCACTTGGTGACATAGGCGAAGGAGGATAAACCCTATTTGGAGGAGCTACTGCGGTGCTCTGTCCAAAATGACCGAAATTCGATACACGATTAGTAGGGTTTGGATTCGTCCATATTTCCCTATTATGGGAGCAGGAGAAGTCAAGCAGCTTCCAAGGGAAGAGCGATACAGGTTATTCGAGCAGCCTCCATTAGAGGAGCGATACATATTGGTCGAGCAGCCTCCATTATTAGAGGAGCGATACAATTTATTCGAGCAGCCTCCATTATTAGAGGAGCGATACAAATTATTCGAGCAGCCTCCATTATTAGAGGAGCGATACAGGGGAAAGTTAGAGCGAGTTCCGGTACTGACGGAGGCTCTAAAAATCCGGATGGCGGTTCTATGTCCTTTCGTTGAGACTTAGATTCAAGAACTTGACTATAAGTCCTATCTGTACCTTTTAGTATACCTTTGTGATACGGATAACTTTGGAGATTGTTTAAAGAAAGAGGAGCATCCTTCGTGCTCTTGTACCCTTTTCTTATTAATTTTAACGGAATCTCTTTAGTTTCACCATTAGTATCTACAAAATATACACTATCTCTTCTTATATTTATCAGAAGAGGCAAAATTTTTAAAGTGTCGGTCCCTATTAACATATCTAAAGGAAACGACGTAGAGTCTGGGACGACATAAAAGTTGCATTTAAAAGCTTTACCACCTATAATAACATGCAACTCTGTTCTTCCTTTTATCATTACTAATTCCTGTCCAGATATGGACCGTAATGAAACATCAGGCTTATGTAAAACAGGATTATTTGTAGATTCGGTCTTTTTACAAAATCTACGGAAAAGACCCTCCTTTATTATCGAGCGCGAGGCTCCACTGTCTAAGAGCGCTGACGTTTCAATCCTATGACTGAAATTGTGAGTAAGTTGAAGAGGAAGACCATATAAAACTCCAGGTTTCATATGATTAGAAGTTGTGAGTATGTATGATGGTGGTAAGGAAGAAGGAGTGTCTTCCATTAAAAAGGACATAGGGGGATCCATATTACTTATACTCTCGACTCCGAGAGGGGTAGGGCAGTTATGAATGGAAGTCTCATTCATAACGCCCGCTGAAAATTTGGGTTTATTGTACCCTTGTTATCATCTGTATGTGTAATATTGTGATGTGTGGTTGCTGTAGACGAAACATTAGCACATAAATAATTACACTCAGGACGTATGGTATTTGCATTTTGTGGGTAATAACTTTGAGCTTGCTCATTAGTATAAGGAGTGTAATTCTCATAGGAGGACGCAGGTTGGTCCTGAGAAAGAGGATAGGCAGCAGCTTCGTCCATAGTCCCTACATGCTGATGCATGTAGCGGCCGGAGCTATGTACTGGAGCTGAAAAAGAACGTTGAGAGAGAGGGTTGGACATATACACATTACTAGGGACATGGGACGCAGAAGGTTTACACGTGGGACGTTGTACGTTTACAGAAGAAGGAAAGGTACTTGAAGGGTAGTTAGAAGAGGTAGAGGGATAAGGAAAAGAGGATGGGTAAGCAGGAGAACTCTCTGGTTTCCCGTTGCCTCTCCAGTCCTTTTGCACTCTTTCACTTCTATTCTTATCTTTACTCACTACCTTCCTCTCTCTGTCCCTTCTGGAGCAAGAGGCAGATACTTTATTCTTCTCAAAGCGCTAGGGCTATTGAAGTCCCAGCTTGTACCAGCACAAGCCTCACTTGTACCCCTCTGATGGTACATTTTACAACTAGAGCAAAATGCATCATATACACACTCTTCATCACTATGTCCATATCTTTCACATGTAAAGCACTTAGGTCTGTGAACTCCGTGAATTATAGACCTACGAATTTTCTTACCATGAATCCCCTTTGGATGTTTGGACATGGCGTTCAACATCTTCAAATCGTATTTTTCAATCTGAGATATAAAGGACATATTGGCATCAAAATATTCTAACACTTCTGCTTGTAACCGTTGAGGCGTAATTTTGTATACCTTGGAGAATATTAACGTCCTTCTCAACTTATCTGATATTTTCTCACCATGTTGCATGTAAAAATCTCTTTCAAAATCATATACTGCTTTAGAAAGCTTTGATGCGTATATTAAAATAGGGAGTCTGGGATTCCATTTTACTTCATCTATAGCAATGCAAGACTTAAAGCTATTTACAACAATGGCAGGGGGGTTAGTTCTATACTGATCTCTGTCATTGCTATTTGTTGGTAACCTTTCCTTGATTAGGGAATTGGTACTGTAATTTGTAAGGCACGGCAGTTCACCTCCCATACTACTAGTGGGACCTGGGTCATAAGACAGGCTTGTATAGTACTGAGGAGGCGTGCAAGGCATCTCTGCACTACTTAGGGGACCCTGTCCTTGCATTATACTGCGCTGTGGCGTGGCTGCATAGCAGGGTACTTTACTACCATGAGACTGTTGTCAAATGCCCCATATGGCCCCGAAACTCTATTATAGGCAGGGGTCCTCATGTCAGCCACCGGTGCCGGGTTGCTAGAGATAGGGGCTTGGCCGACGGTATGCATCTCCATACTACTGGGCATGTAAGTACCTCCAACTGGACCTGTTACTTCACTAGGGTACATATGGGCTCCAGTTGGGTTCATTTTTACTTGAATTTTAGGTGCCGGGGCAAGGCGGGCACCTTGTATCCTCTCGCTACTACTTAGCGGCGTGATATTTACTTATTGTACCCTTCCCTTAAGCATTCCCACCCCTAAAGAGCCCTTAAAATTAGCAAAAAGTGGCATATAAAAGAATTCCTTGCACTCTGAGTTAGTGTCAAGAGTGGTGGAAAGAACAATTTGAGGGGTTGACCCTTTTTATGTACCAATAACATGCTGTACTTTAATTATGGTAGCTTTAGGAATGACTGAAATGGAAAGGACAGGGTATGGAAGAAGAAAATATCAGTTAAACAGTAGGGCAGTAGTAGTAGTAGTAAGTACAGTAATAGTAATAGTAGTCATAGGGGTAATGATTCTCCTATTCTATTTATTATAGAAAAATTCTATAAAACTGTATAATAAGGTAATCTTACACTGGTCGAGGATTGTTTGAGATCACAGGGAAATGAGTGCTATACTACTCTGGAGTGAACTCGTCTTCCTTCAGTAGGTAGTCCTTCTGCAACAATTCCGCGCCCTAATACTAATATACTGCTTGAAACAATAATATATATATATATATATATATATATATATATATATATATATATATATATATATATATATATATATATATATATATATATATATATATATATATATATATATATATATATATATATATATATATATATATAAAAATATATATGCTATCTGTATATATATATATATATATATATATATATATATATAATATATATATATATATATATAATATATATATATATATATATATATATAAATTACAATTGCCAGAAAAAATATGGACTCTGTCCGATAATATATAATATATATATATGTAATAACTAATATATATATATTATATATATGTATGTATATATATATATATACGTCTATAATAATAGCAATAATAATATATATATTATTAAATAAATAAAAAAATTTATTTAGTTCAATGCCTTTTCAATTTATGCAAACCGGCAAGATTGGCCCGAAACAAAGCGGAACGCTGATAACAATTATTGAAGTTCAGATTTTCATCGTCAGCTTTATCTTTTATTTGGAAAGATTTAATTAATTTCTTTTATTATTATTATTATTATTATTATTATTATTTTATTTTCAATATAAAACAACAACAAAAAGGAACAAAAATAATAATTTTAAAAGTTAGAAAACATTTGTGACGTAACTTGGAGTTTACTGCGTCATGGATCCGTGACGAGAGTGAGATTTAAGGCGTCATACATTCGTGACGAGATTGAGAGGGAAAGATGATCTGATTATAGTGACGTCACTAAGAAGACTTGATCCTTCTTTCGTCATGAATTAGTAGACCAATGAGCATCTATCGCTGGGGCGTTGCAATGACTTCAATGGCATGGACTGTTCACGCCTTTTTGATGTAGCAACAACCAATCTTGTGAGAGATGGGTGACTCTTCCCACACACACACACACACACAACCCTACAGCTTTCAGTATCAAGATTATATATATATATACATATATATATATATATATATATATATATATATATATATATATATATATATATATATATATATATATATATATATATATATATATAATTTTTCAAGAATTATTAAACTCAATTTGATTATGTTATAGACTTGTGATCTTATGTATTGCAATTTGTTATTTTAGTTGTGAAAACTTAAATATGTTAATATCTTTATAGCTATAAGAGATATAAGAGATATGAGACCTGATGGCAATGAAACGCAAAATGCGACACGAAAAACTCAGGCGGTGACAAAATTAGCCATTTTTCAGATACCTTTTTGTTTGTATACTATTTGAATGCTTGTTATAGCGTAGTACTGGTAGTCTTAAATGGAGTATATTGCGTTAATAATATGGATGTATTAATGAAACTCTGGTAGAGATAAACTTTTACTGACATCAATATTATAACTTAAAATATGGTATGTATCAAAATTATGTAACATAAGAAGAACAATAATCAAAATTGAGAACGATAATAAATGAAATTAAATCCTAAAATACTAAGACCGAAAAGGTGTACGTGAAATTTGGAATCACATGCTGCAAATATATAAAAACTTTAATACAGCAACAACGATTTGCTCACACTAAATTATATATATATATATATATATATATATATATATCTTTATATATATATATATATATATATATATATATATATATATAACATATATATATATAACTCTTTATATACTATATATACTATATATATATATATATATATATATATATATATATGTGATAGTTTATTCTTACCATTTATTAAAATAGATGATCTATTTTACAGAGTTTATAACAACACAATTATCAAAATCCACTGAAAGTTTTTCACAAAGAATTGTTAATGGATTTATTTAAAGAAAATTGCACAAGATAGAATTTGATATTGTCTTTTTTAAATTCTCAAATACTGAAAGGAATTAAAGATTACATTTTTAAAACTGGTTAAAATGACAACAAAGAAATTTTACTCATTCACTTCGGATTTTCAAAAAGTCTCTCGTTTCATTTTCATTTCTCGAAGATCTTTCAGTATAATTTTTTGAAGCCAGTAATTTCTATTGGCTATTATTGTCAGTGACGTCAGAATCAATTAGAGATACAAAGGTTGAAGTTTATATATATATATATATATATATATATATATATATATATATATATATATATATATATATATATATATATATATATATATATATATATATATATA
>JABUQX010140429.1:50000-54566 GCA_015478945.1 Trachelipus rathkii
CAACGTTTAGGAACAGAAAAGCTACAGTTTGGTGTTATAATTCAAAATAGGCTGAAATTCAATTTTAATGGGGGGTGAAAATGGGCTACGCCCGAGCAAAACATTGGATCATCCCCTATTAATTTTATATAAATATCGAGATTACCATTATTCTTCAGTTACCGAACAAAAATACAAAAATTATGTAGATGTAAAGATGGGCTGTATTTCACGACGATCATACCATGAATATAAAACAAAGTTATCTTACACAGCAAATTCCAGTTTTTCAACTTTTCATAAAACTTTTAAGACTCGAAGACACAATTTTGTCTTACGCCTAACATATTTCTCATTGTTTCAACACTTAACCAACATTTCTCCTTTGACCCCAAACTCTTCATAACAGAAATTATACTGTTAACAGGTACTGTACTCTCTTAAAGACAAAGAATAAAAAACTCAATAATATTACAAATGTCTTGAAAATCTAATACGATTTGCGCTCATTTGTTTAAATCGAATCCGTTTTTGTGATTTTGAATTTAATGCTCTCGTATTAACAACAAAATGCAAGTAATTACTCATAAAATATTCAGGTTACGTAACACATTGTTAATGTAAGTGTCACATACACACATACACATACCTATGCACATATACAAATACACATATTAATATTTGTTTGTATATATATATATATATATATATATATATATATATATATATATATATATATATATATATATATATATATATATATATATATATATATATATATATATATATATATATATATATGGTTTAAGAAGAAATGCCGGCAATAATTTACCGATGGCAATTCATCGACAACAATTCACCTACATAAACAATTCACCGAATGAACAATTCACCGAAAAGACATGTAAATCTATCAAGATATGCCTAACGTAACCTAACTTAACCAAATGTAATCTAGCATAACTTAATCTAACTAATTTAACCTAACCAATCCAACATAACCTAACTTAACGTAGCATATCCTAACCTAAATGTAATATATCGATCACTCGAGAACAATTCTCAGTATTATTCAGCATCAAAAAATCTTTGGTTTCGCTTAAAGTGCATGAATCACCAAACCATCAATCAATATTCTCCAGCTTAGTCCTGCCATTCATGCGGAGACTCACACCCATAAATTCACACTCCAATCCACATAATTCAATCAGCATTCTTCAGTTCAATATTAATGGAATAAAAAATAAACAAAAATAGTTTTCCTCACCTTAAATAAATTCAATATACACATGTCACAAATACAGGAATCAAATCTTAAGGGGAGACTTTATCCTCAAATTCCATTTCTTCGAACCGATAAAAGAAAATGTTTTTTTGATGAACAACTAATTTATCTTTAATTTTTAGGAAACCAAAAAAAAAACTAATTAACGGGTGCGCCCCCCGCTAGAAGAAGTTTTTTTTTTTTTTTGCTCTTTCACAAAAATGGCAATAAAATCTTTAATATTCAAGATATTTCAATGCTTTTTTCACTAAAATACTCCAATTTTGTGTAGTAATAAATTTCATTTAGACACTTTATTTCAAATTTTATTTTCTAAAAGTTTTTTTGGACAATCTCTGAAAAGTATTTTCAAAATTTTTGAAATAAAAACAATCAATCACGTGTGACACCACCTTACATCATACAAAAGCATTTAAAATAAACGTCATTCTGTTAAGGATTTTATATGCAGAGTTGTTACCAAATTTTAAGAAAAAAAAACTGTTCGTTTTTTTTTAATGAATTTTTTTGTGATCTAATGTAAGGAAAAAATGAAGTGCTAGAAAAACGCAAATAAACATTTGAAAATATTATTTCTTTTTTCAGACGGCAAAAAAAATATTTATTCTCATATATATATATATATATATATATATATATATATATATATATATATATATATATATATATATATATATATATATTATATATATATATATATATATATATATATATATATATATATATATATATATATATATATATAAGGGTTCCAAGCACCCTTCCTTGGATTTAAATAATTACCGAGTTTCAAAGCAGTGATATCGAAGCAGGAGATTAGAAAACTGTTCCGAGATGCCTTCTTTTTCTGGGTAGGTGGATCGGACTAGTGGTTGAGCCTACTGCACATTGTCTAACGGCGACGCTGTTGTCGATGGTTCGAGTCCTGGCGCGAGTGAAATTTTATTCTTCTTATTATTGCAAATTTGCCGCAACAAGCATGTTGTGCCCATTTCGGCGTTGCTTTACTTTGGTTGGTTGCTCCTGTAACCCAAGAGCACCCAAGCAGAAGGCCATGTAGCCCCAGCAGGTGTTCCAACCACCCTCCTGTCGATTTAAATAAGTACCGAGTTTCAAAGCAGTGGTATCGGAGCAGAAGATTAGAAAACTGTTCCGATATGCCTTCTTTTTCTGGGAAGGCGGATCGGACTAGTGGTAGAGCTTCCTGGACATTGTCTAACGGCGATGCTGTTGTCGATGGTTCGAGTCCTGGCACGAGTGAAATTTTTCTTTGTCTTATTTTTGCAAATTTGTTGCAACAAGCATGTTGTGCCCATTTTGGCGTTCTTTGACTTTGATTGGTTGCTCTTGTTACCCAGGAATACCCAAGCAGAATGGCATGTAGCCCCCAGCAGGTGTTCCAACCACCCTCCTGTCCATTTAAATAAGTACTGAGTTTCAAAACAGTGATTTCGAAGCAATATATAAGAAAATTGTTCCGAGATGCCTTTTTTTCTGGGAAGGTGGATCGGACAAGTGACAGAGCTTCCAGCATCGCGGCGCTCGCAACTAAGCAGTTGTCGATGGACTTCTAGTCCTGGCACGAAGTGAAATTTATATTCGTCTTAATATTGCAAATTTGCCACCCAACAAGCATGTTGTGCCCATTTCGGCGTTCCTTGACTTTGGTTGGTTGCTCCTGTAACCCAGGAGCACCCAAGCAGAATGCCATGTAGCCACAGCAGGTGTTCCAACCACCTTCCTGTCGATTTAAATAAGTACTTAGTTTCAAAGCAGTGATATCGGAGCAGTAAATTAGAAAACTGTTCCGATATGTCTTCTTTTTCTGGAAAGGCGGATCGGACTAGTGGTAGAGCTTCCTGTACATTGTCTGGGGCGAGTGAATTTTTTCTTCGTCTTATTATTGCAAATTTGTCGCAACAAGCATGTTGTGCCCATTTCGGCGTTCCTTGACTTTGGTTGGTTGCTCCTGTAACCCAGGAGCACCCAAGCAGAATGCCATGTAGCCACAACAGGTGTTCCAACCACCCTCCTGTCGATTTAAATAAGCACCGAGTTTCAAAGCAGTGATATCGAAGCATTAGATTAGAAATCTGTTCCGAGATGCCTTCTTTTCTGGGAAGGCGGATATTAAATTAAATACTAAATTTCATTTTTATAAAAAATTTTTTTTATAACAATCCAGAGAATCTATAAAAACTATTTTCTAAATTGTTAAAATTCGTGACATCACCTTATTAGCATTATGCTATCCTTATTATGCTTATTAGCATTTGAAATTGTGCTTTTCCACGTGGTATGGCTTGAGAGGTATGACGTATGATTCATCTATGACGTTGAGGATATTTATTGGCTATTTCAAAAAGATTTACCGCCTCTCCTCCCTGAAGATATTCTATTTTATAGACTATATATATATATATATATATATATATATATATATATATTCCCACGCAAACATAAATATATATATATATATATATATATATATTTATAGACTAGGCATATATATATATATATATATATATATATATATATTCCCACGCAAACGTAAATAATTATTTTATTCAGACTTCGGCTCCGGCTAAGGTTTCTACATTTGAAAATTGATGAGCACTTCTTTTGGTAATATATTTTTACCTAAAAAATATTTCTTGAAAAAAATTTATACCCAAAATCTAACTCCGGCTCCGGCTCCGGCTCCGACTAAGGTTTCTGCACTATTTTAAAATTGTTCAGCACGTCTTCTGGTAATAATTTTTTCAAATTAAAAAATATTTTTCGAAAAAATTTCATACTCGGCTCCCGCTCTGGATCCGGATTTGCACTATTTGAAAATTATTCAGCACGTCTTCTGACAATATATTTTTCTCCTAAAAAGTATTTAATGAAAAAAATTCATACCCAGGATCCGGCTCCGGCTCCGGCTCCGGCTTCTGACTTCGGCTCCGGCTAGGATTCCGCTTGTTGTAAATTATTCAGCGTCTTCTGGCAGCCAAATTTTTTTCACCTAAAAATATTTATTGAAAAATTCCATACCTAGGATCGGTTCCGACTCCGGCTTCAAATCGGCTCGGATCAACTAAGTTTCTGCTATTTGAAAAATTGTTCAGTAAATCCTTTGATATCTCTTATGTTTCACACAAAATATATTTATTTAAGAAAAAATTCATACCCGGGATCGGATCCGGATCAGCTCCGACTTCGACTTTGGCCAAAACCCGGATCCGACTAAGGTTTTTCTGCACTATTTAAAAATTGTTCAGCATCTCCTGTTTTTAAATTTTTAAAAAATATTTTTT
>JABUQX010140430.1:5000-15000 GCA_015478945.1 Trachelipus rathkii
ATCAGAAAGACTGGGGACAATGTAATGGGAAAAGTTGTATTTCAGTAAATCTGTGTTTATAATGGTTTTTTGGTTTAAATTATGTTATTGTTATCGGTAGCAAGCACATCACCTTGAATATATATGCACACTGCTGTCAAAGTTTAGATATGCTATGCCTTATCAGAAACGGCAGAAGTGCCAGCATGCAACGTACCTTCAAGAAGTCCTTTACCAGCTTTAATAGCACCAGATAACAGCAGAGAACTTGCTCATCAAATGCAAAGAATCAAGACAATAAAGTTCCTTCAAGAAGTCCTTTACCAGCTAGTTTTTTTAAACTCTTTCAAACCTTAGAAAATAATCCTTTATACCACCAGCAAGAGCAGAAGCAATACCGCCAGCAATAGAATCAAACAAAAATTAACTCACTCACTGGTTGCAAGACAAATAATCTCTTTAATAACCTGTTTAACGACGGAATATTTTAAAGACCAATGCACGGTATTTAGTAGCGGTAAAGTTAAACCAAATCATTATGAATGCAGTTATAGTAAAACAACCATTCCGGACGAAAAATAACATGGGCCCCCGCAGAAAGCTATATTTTGACCTGAATCTTTTTTGACCTTTTTGGTTTCTTAATTTTTACCTGACTTTGACCCTTGCCTTACCTTTTGGGCCTTGACCTTTTTTGAGAATTCCCAATTTTGCTAAACCCCTAATTTTCTAACCCTAATTTTTCACAACCCTGATTTTATAACCCTAATTTTTTGCAACTGTTTAATGTATTGCCCTCATTTTTACCCCATTCTTTTCGGCCATGGGTCACCTTTGACCCACGTACTTTTGATCTGTCTCAGTCAGCCCTGATGTCTTAACCTTGTTGTTTCGAATCCGCCGCACCCGTAGGTGCGAACCGCAAGCCCGCCGCGTTTCTGCAGCCGCGTTCCCGCCCGGCGCGTTTCCCATCCCACCTGAACCGTAGGTTCACATCCGCACGCCTTGTGTCCCATCCTCCTTTGTATACCGTCCCACCATACCCGTCCCGCCACCCATCTGCACACACACACACACCATGCACACACACACACACACACACACACACACACACACACACACACACACACACACCTGCCCCACGTGGTTGCGCTACACATTTCATCGCTTCTTCACCTTCCTTACCACCTCAAGCCTTATCGTCTTCACCGTTTCGCGTTCTATCCGTTCATAAATCAAAATATATAGCCACCGAAAGGATACGAATACCCACCACTCGGGCAAATTTAAGACCTTTAGTCCACAGATCTAAATGTGAGATCTGGTAATGAGATATTTTGAAATCGGGTCAATATAAGTGCGCTGAAATAATAATAATAATAATAATAATAATAATAATAATAATAATAATAATAATAATAATAATAATAATAATAATAATAATAATAATAATAATAATAATTTATATATATATATATAAATATTATATATATATATATATATATATATATATATATTATATATATATATATATATATACATATATATATATAGAGAGAGAGAGAGAGAGAGAGAGAGAGATTTGTCTAGGCACCAGATCCTCATCCATTTCTTTTTGTTATTACTGTTCCACATGATTAATACCGAATTTAATAATAATAATAATAATAATAATAATATAACACTCAATAATTAATCAGAGAGAGTAGTAGTTAGCATAGTTATATATATATATATATATATATGTTATTATTTATTATTATTAATATATATATATATATATATATATATATATATATATATATATATTATATATATATATATTACATATATATATATATATATATTATATATATATATATATATACATATATATGCAGTGAGGCAATAGAATCATATCTTACACTTATTTGGGTCAAATATATATTACCACGTGATTTATAATATATATATATATATATATATATATATATATATATATATATATATATATATATATATATATATATATATATATATATATATATATATATATATATATATATAGTTATATATATATATATCAAATCCCCTTACACACAACACACACAGAATAACAATACACACACACACACACACACACACACACACACACACAGGATTTACTTATTTACTTACATACACAGATTTACTTACACACACACACACATCAGCCACATTACTATCACAGATATTTATTATTAATTTTCACACATATTTATTACACCAATATCACAGATTACTATAAATATACCTGGCGTTTACTACACACAATAGATATTATTATCATCTTCAGCATTTGTTCATAGGACACTACATTTAACCATAGACACTACACTCATGATTTATACACAGCTCATGTCACTTATGTCAATATGGGCACTTTTGAAAGATTTTATGTTACACAGGCCTTCACTTCGGCGACACTTAAGTGTTATCAATATCTCACCTATATACTCATGAGACACATTTTGCCCATAGACACCTCATATTTACATCTTAGCTATGATCGTAGCAAACATACCACTGTTCCTTTTGGCCTTTCCATGTCACACCACCACTTTGGCCATCTCCACTTTCTTAGTAGAGTCTGTTTTTTCGACCAACCCTTGTCTTCCAGCACATGAACCCAGTTTCGGGTCACCTTTGTGTTATCTGGCATTAACTTTTTTGACTAGTAGTTTGATAGCTATGGTTCCCAATCATCGTAAGAAGTATCTAGTGATGTTCTATTAGTGCTCTATGATTATTCTATGAGTATTAGATGAGTGCCAGGTGAGTGTGCGCCAGCGAGTGTCACGAGTGCCATCGAGCCGCGCCGCGGTGTTTGCGAAACATAGCGCCAACCGCGCCACTTTTTTCGCGCCTTCAGCCTCCTGTTTGTGAATGTGTTCCCAGTTGCGAGGACTGATTGGCGACAGCGGCGTTAGGATACTTCCACTATGTATAGCATTTTCAACTTTACATGCCATCGCTGACGACGGCGCACGGCGACACGTAAGCAGCCTGTTATACCTGCGTCAACCTATACATATTACACGCAAACTACATCACACACAGATTAAGAATAACAACACTTTCTTTATAGCTTATACTAATACTTTTAATTTATAATTGTTAAAATTCAGAAGCGTAAGAAGAAAACAGCGCCTGATATAGACCGTTTTGTTTGCTCAATACTGTGTTTGAACTTATTGTAAACATAGGCTTATTATTAAGCAAAGCAGCAAATCAGTAATAGAGGTGTTGGCTACCTAACACCTAAGTGGGATTAGTATGCTTTGTTTTTACTGTTTGCACGTTTTGTACCATGTTTTAACAGCTAACTTGATTGTTTTACTGCTTTAAATCATATGTTTTACTACTGCTTTAACTTTCTGTTTTACTGCTTTAACTCATATTTATTAACATTACATCTCAGTAAATCAATAGAGGTGTTACCTAACACCTGGTGATTAGTATGCTTAGCTTTATTGTGCTTACTGCGAACTTTCTTAAAGCTACTGTTAACTCATACATTATATATACCTTAAGCAGTAAATCAGTAATCACGAGGTGCCTAACACCTAAGGGATTAGTATGCTTTGTTTTACTGTTTGATTTGCTTTATCTTTCAGTTATTGTTGATCTTTCGTTGTGCTTTACTTTCTGGTTGCTTTAACTTTCAGCTTGTTGCTTAACTCTTCTTTCAGCATTAAAGTGACTTTCATTTATTTAGTTTAATCATATACTTACTAACATTATCTTTTATTTTATTTTTAATAATTTTTATTTATTTTATTATTATTTTTATTTATTTTTATTATTATTTTTATTATTTTTATTATTTTATTTTTATTTTTATTATTATACTTAGTGTTATTTACTTCATGCTTATTGTTATTATTTATATTAGTGTTATTTACTTCATGCCTATTGTTATTATTATTTAGAACACACATTCACTATGACACTTATACACACATTCACTATGACACTTATACACACATTCACTATGACACTTACATTTACCCATAGACACACACACACACACACACACACACTAATTATACACACTTTACTTAATACATTAGCCATGCAATCATCGTACTAACTTACTGATCACATGACTGTTATTTCTATGATGTCAAGCAGATGTGTAACATTTTCTAAACGATTTACTTACACACACGCACACTCACTTACACACACACACACACCCAGATTTACTTACACACACAGATTTACTTATACACACACACACACACACACACACACACACACACACTCACTTACACATATAACGTATAATTTATTAAAACATTTTATGTTTTAATTAAACACGTACATTTATATTACTCATTCAAATATAACTAAAATTATTTCAAAGTTTCTTAAAACTTCAATAATAAATCAATCATTATCTTTGAACAAAGAATTTATTATTAACTGTTAATACTTTTGTTTATAAATTTTATAACTATCAAGTTTTAAAATAACTTTTACTAAATTTTATGAAAATTTATTAAAAACATATATTTTATGTACCTTTACCTAAAAGCAATAAATCAGTAAATCAGTAAAGACAGTCCTACATCCTCCCACAAGTTATGCCACGTTTGTTCTATTGACTTACTGCTTTACATTATCTTTGAGGTATTTAAGGAGAATAAAAAACAAAATAATTACAGTACTGTTAACATAACATGTACTTTATTAAAATCTTTCTAAGTTCTTATTTAAAAATAACAATTATTCACTTACATTTATATTATTCACTCGATGTTAACTAAAAATATTTCAAAGTTTTTTAAATAATTCGGGTTTTCTTTATTATTATTATTATTATCTATGTACATTGACAATCCATCACGAGAAAACACAACAACCCGCACTCCTTACAGATACGAAACTGACCTCTCTGTAAAATGTGTTGTAGGATAATCCTTTTTGTATCCCGGGGCGATTTAAGCCTAATTCCAGGTCAAAATATATTTCAAACTGATATAGTAATATAACTACGTTAGGCCTAAATTTAGGCCTAAATTTAGGATAAGCCTTTTTGTAGACGGGCTAATTTAATCCTAATACCAGGTCAAAAGGTAATTCCAGTATAGACAAGAATCATTGTTATTATTATTTTTATAAATATATTTCAAACTGAAACATGATGGATCGGTAAGATCCTTTAAGCAGGGAAATGTTCTCCTTACTTGTGATTGGTCGGAGTAGTTTTCCCATAGTTCATAAGCTAACCACCAGGGTTCAGCATGAGCCCCACCCGCAAAGGCAGCCAACCCCGCACCCGCTGGTGCGTCCCGCCGCATCCCCGCCCGCCGCGTGCGCCCGCAGGCGCAATATTTCCGCGTTCCCGCCCGCCGCGTGCGCCCGCAGGCGCACATTTCCGCGTACCGCAGCATCGCCGCGTGCGAGCACACGCGCAATATGCCCGCGCGACCGAAAAATATATATATATATATATATATATATATATATATATATATATATATATATATATATATATATATATATATATATTGTTGTTATATATATATATATATATTGTGTGTAGGAGTGTAAGTGTTCATGGTGAGCGTTGTCTATGTGTATGTGCGTATGTGTGAATAAGAGATATAGTGTATGTGTGTATAAGTGTAAGTGTAAGTGTCTATGGTAAGTGTAACTGCTTATAAGATGAATCATCAATATAGATGGTATCAAAGATGACGCCATCATATATATTATATTATTATTATAGTTATAAAGAGTATATATATATATATATATATATATATATATATATATATATATATATATATATAATATGTGTGTGTAAGTGTCTATGGTGAGTTGGGTGTCTGTGTGTATGTGCAGTATGTGTGTATAAGTGTCATAGTGAATATGTGTATAAGTGTAAGTGTCTTATGGTAAGTGTAACTGCTTATAAGATGAATCATCAATATAGGTGGTCAAAGATGATGCCATCAAAGATGAGTCACAAAGATGAACCACCAAAGCTGAGGTACCAAAGCTAAGTTATTAAGTTGAGGCATCAAAGCTGAGGCATCAAAGCTGAGGATGACAAGAGTAAGAATCAAAGCTGAGGCATCAAAACTGAGGCATCAAAGTTGAGGCATCAAAAGCTGAGGCATCAAAGCTGAGGCATCAAAATATATGTGTCTAGGAATGTGTGTGTGTATGTGTGTGAGTGTGCGTGTGTGTGTGTGTGTGTGTGTATGTGTGTTCTAAATAATAATAACAATAGGCATGAAGTAAATAACACTAAGTATAATAATAAAATAAAAATAAAATGTTTTAATAAATTATACGTTATATGTGTAAGTGAGTGTGCGTGTGTGTGTGTGTGTGTGTGTGTATGTGTATTCTAAATAATAACAATAGGCATGAAGTAAATAACACTAAGTATACACAAATAAAGTCAAAAGGGTTTTTAATAAAATTATAATGTTGGTATGTAAAGTGTGTGTGCGAGTACGCGAAATATTGCTGCGGCGCGCGTGGCGGGCGGGAACGCGGGAAATATTGCGCCTGCGGGCGCACGCGGCGGGCGTGGACCGGCGGGACGCACCAGCGGGTGCGGGGTTGGCTGCCTTTGCGGGTGGGGCTCATGCTGAACCCTGGTGGTTAGCTTATGAACTATGGGAAAACTACTCCGACCAATCACAAGTAAGGAAAACATTTCCTTCTTACCTGCTTAAAGGATCTTACCAATCCAGCCTCTTTCAGTTTGAAACAGGTTTATAAAATAATAATAACTGATTCTTGTCTATACTGAATTACTCTTGACCTGGTATGATTAAACTAGTCTACTTACAAAAGTACTCATCTCTAAATTTAAATTCAAGTTTATGCTTCCAACGTAGTTATTGCACCACATTTTACAGAAAAAGGTCAGTTTGAAATATATTTTGACCTGGAATTAGGCCTAAATCGCCCCGGGATACAAAAAGGATTATCCTACAACACATTTTACAGAGAGAGGTCAGTTTCGTATCTGTAAGGAGTGCGGGTTGTTGTGTTTTCTCGTGATGGATTGTCAATGTACATAGATAATAATAATAATAATAAAGAAAACCCAAATTATTTTAAAAAACTTTCAAATATTTTTAGTACATCGAGTGAATAATATAAATGTAAGTGAACAATTGTTATTTTTAAATAAGAACTTAGAAAGTGATTTAATAAAATACATGTTATGTTAGCAGAAGAACTTATTTTGTTCTTTTTATACTTATTACATGGCTAAAGATGATGTAAAGTAGTAAGTCATCAATAGAACAAACGTGGCATAGCTGCAGTGTAGAGGTGCTAGGGGCTGATCCTTACTGGGATTTTCTACTGATTTTATTAAGTTTTAAGGTACGTAAATATGTTTTTAATAAAATTTCATAAAATTTAGTAAAGTTATTTTAAAACTTATAAAAGTTATAAAATTTATAAACAAAGTATTAACAGTTAATAATAAATTTTGTTCAAAGGTAATGATTGATTTATTATAGAAGTTTTAAGAAACTTTGAAATAATTCTTAGTTATATTTGAATGAGTAATATAAATGTATGTGTTTGTTTAATTAAAACATAAAATGTTTTAATAAATTATACGTTATATGTGTAAGTGTGTGTGTGTGTGTGTGTGTGTGTGTGTAAGTAAATCTGTGTGTGTGTGTGTGTGTTGTGTGTGTGTGTAAATCTGTGTGAGTGTAAATAAATCTTGTGTGTGTGAGTGTAAATGTAAGTGTCTAGGGGGCGTAAGTGTCATAGTGAATGTGTGTATAAGTGTCATAGTGAATGTGTGTGTGTATACGTGTAAGTGTAAATGTAAGTGTCTATGGTAAATGTATGTGTCATAGTGAATGTGTGTATAAGTGTCATAGTGAATGTGTGTATAAGTGTAAGTGTGTGTGTGTGTGTGTGTGTGTGTGTGTATGTGTGTGTTCTAAATAATAATAACAATAGGCATGAAGTAAATAACACTAAGTTAATAATAAAAAAAAAATAAAATAAAATAAAAATAAATAAAACAAATAATAATAAAATAAATAAAAAGTATTAAAACAAAATAAAAAACATAATGTTAATAAATATATGAGTTAAAACAGTAAAGCAGAAAGTTAAAACAGTAAAGCAGAAAGTTAAAGCAGTAAAGCAGAAAGTTAAAGCAGTAAAGCAGAAAGTTAAAGCAGTAAAGCAGTAAAACAAAAGCATACTAATCCCTTAGGTGTTAGGTAACACCTCTATTGATTTACTGATTTACTGCTTTAAGGTATGTAATGTATGTGAGTTAAAGCAGTAAAGCAGAAAGTTAAAGCAGTAAAACAAAAGCATACTAATCCCTTAGGTGTTAGGTAACACCTCTATTGATTTACTGATTTACTGCTTTAAGGTATGTAATGTTAATAAATATATGAGTTAAAGCAGTAAAGCAGAGAGTTAAAACAGTAAAGCAGATAGTTAAAGCAGTAAAGCAGTGAGTTAAAGCAGTAAAACATGAGTTAAAGCAGTAAAACAGTAAAATAGCATACTAATCCCTTAGGTAACACCTATAACACCCCTATTGATTTACTGATTTACTGCTTTAAGGTATGTAAAGTATATGTTTTTAATAAAAGTTCGTACAATTGTAGTAAAATAAAATGATTATATATCAGGCACTTTGGCTTTTTCTTCTTACATACAATTTTTAAAAATTTATAAATTAAAAAGTATTAAGTAAAAATATAAAAGTGTGTGAGTAAGTGTAAGTGGCATCTGTGTGTAAAAGTGTGGCAAAGGTTAGTAAGTGTCTATGGAGAGTGTAAGTGCTTATAAAGTGTCATAGTGTGTATAAGTGTCATAGTGAATGTGTATAAGTGTTAGAAAATACTAACCATATAGTAGGCATCCCCAGCAAATAGACATACACCAATCGAATCCTCATACCTTATAACATAGGGCAGACACCATAATAGCTATTCTAGGCTCAGGGAGGCTAGAAAAGGCTTGAAAAAGTGGCACTCAGTTGGCATCTATGTGGCACTCACTTGGCACTTACTTGGCACTCACTTGGCACTCATTGGTACCACTTGGCACTCACCTGGCACTCATCTAATACCTCATAGAATAATCATAGAACACTAATAGAACATCACTAGATACTTCTTACGATGATTGGGAACCATCAAAGCCATCAAAAAAGCTACAAGTCAAAAAGTTACAATGCCAAGATTGTACCGTAGAATACAAAAGGGTTGACCGAAAAATTTGGGTCAAAGATGTCCTATGGAAGACCAAAGGGTTGGTCGAAAAATTAGGCCGCCTAAAATTGGGCGATGGCCAAAATCAGGGAAAATAAAATTTGACCCATTGGAATAATCAGCGGTTGGTAGTGTGTTTGTACGTGTGTATAAGTGTAAATGTAAAGTGTCTATGGGTAAATGTAAGTGTCATAGTGAATGCATAAGTGTCATAGTGACTTGTATAAGGGCTGATAGTAATGCATATGCCATAGTAACAAAAAGATAAGGGACATAGTGTATGGCGTCATATGTAAGTGTCTATGGTTAAATGTAAGTGTCTATGGCAAATGTAAGTGTGGCAAATCTGTGTGGCGCTATAGTAATGTGTATAAGTACATAGTGTAAGGTCATCTCTGTGTGAGTTGTAAGTAACATGTGTGAGTGTAAGTAAATCTGTGTGTGTGTAAGTAAACTGTGTGAGTGCGTAAGTAAACTGTGTGTGGTAAATCTGTGTGTGTGTGTGTGTGTAGGGTGAATATATATATATATATATATATATATATGAAAGAGTATATATATATATATATATATATATATATATATATATATTGTTAAGGTTGTTATATATATATATATATATATATATACACATCTGTCCACTGGTAATATATATTGGAATCATGTGGATCTTAGTGCTTGATTCTACTTCTCACTGCATATATATATATATATAGAGAGAGTAAGAGAAGATATATACATATTGTTGTTGTAGGAGCTGGAGCTGAAGT
>JABUQX010140430.1:20000-22604 GCA_015478945.1 Trachelipus rathkii
TTAACCCTGCTTATTTGCTTTCCCCAGAGACGTTCCCGTCTTCTGTAGCAGGAGGTTCTGCTGCCGTTGGAGCCCCGCACGCTACCTCGTCTTTCATTTACCTGACCGATGAGATATGATAATTATTGTTAGTTTTTGAAGGCTGGTTGTGTCCGATGAAGCCACCAGCTAAAATAAAATATTTTGGTATATTAATTGAGACTTATTAATTATCATATGTTGTTTGAAACCATAATTATTTTTGTAGATATTTGCAATTAAAAATATAAAGTGATTCAGAAGAAAACAATTATTTTCTCCCCAAAAGTGAGAACCAGCAAAGACTAGGGGTATTGTCCACAATAAGTGTTAAGATATCACGACAAACTTGGTTATAGAGGGATCAGGATTATTTTTGTAAACAAAGGTTAAATAATCTTTAATTATCATCCGATTTTGATGAACCAAATCCAAAAAAAAAAAAAACCAATTTTTTCCAATTCCGCAATTAAAAGGAAATAAGTAGAGTAGATAAAGTTGTCTTGATTTACAACTTTTCATATAACTTCGTTCAATTTATTATCACTTTTGTTTGGCAAACATATTTGAAACGACTGGATTTATAAATATTTGAATTAAGATTTGTGATATCTTGTTTTGTTAAAATATTATAGGTATTTCATTGAATATTGGCAATTTTTTTGATTTCATAAAAGAAATTTGAAAATGCCCTAAAGACCTTCAAATTTTCAGATATTGCTGACACCCTTTGGTAGTTTATTTGGCTTGCGATTACACGTTATTTAGAATTATACTAAATTTTTAAAAAGCCTTTTTGGACTAAACATTGTTGATTATAGAATCTAGAAATTCAAAAATTTTAGAAGAAAATTAAAGGCACAATGGAAAAGTTTCTTCCGTACAAAAAATTAATCATTATAATTAAAGGCTAAAAAAAATCTAATTTCTACAAGATTGCAGAAAGGCTTTAAAATTTGAATTAAAGATTTTTCTTAAATTCTTTCTATATTAGAGTTCCATAGTCTGATTTCAAATATCTTTTGTCAAAAAAAAAGAAAAAAAAAGTTATAGCGATTTAATGTTATAAAATTCTCGGAAATGAGAACTTTTTTCTACTCGATTTATTTTCATTTTTATTGCAGATTTAGAAATGGTTTGGGGAAATCTCTCGGAAATGAGAAACTTTTTTTTTTTATTTTTTTTTTAGTGAACCAATTTTAAATCAGATTACAGATTTGGAAATAGATCCTAGCAAGATAGTAATTTGCCATCCAGGACCTCCAGCAGCTTTTTCTCAAAAAAGTATAAGAGGTATAGGTCTATAAACTTGGAATATAATAATCTATATATGGGTTAAGCTCGAAACAGGGTAAATTTCAAGTCTAGGATGTACATATAAAGGGGGGTCACCCCGAGGCGTAACCGCTACACGTTTATGCCTTTTGGCTTGGCCAGAGATTAGAGTTAAGCCTAACGAGAGTTAGGCTCGAGCATATTGACGTAATCGTCGGAACCAGACGTCAACTTACTGTCTTTTACTATACACATACACGTATTATTATTATTATTAATACGTCGAAGATTCGATTTCCGAAGGAAATCAAATCTGGAAAAATGATTCCTGTAAGGAATCGTTTTTATACATTCCGCCTCTTCATTATGTGCTCGTTTGCTTCTTCGCATCGGTTCTGATCCCAATATATATATATATATATATATATATATATATATATATATATATATATATATATATATATACTATATACTATATATATATATATATATATATATATATATATATATATATATATATATATATCTATGGGTTAGAGTTATCGTATCGGGTTAAAATTTGGGAGGTGGTTAGATGGTGCCGTAACCTCAGTGTATACGAAGTTACGGCCCCGTGGGTCCCCCGAAGAAGAGGGGACCCCACCCTCATTAAAAAAAGTGCTCGTAATAGACTGAAATTTGGTGAAGAGAGGATTCAGAGTTGAGTTTCTAGAAGAGTTAGTATTGGAATCTGAGGTTGGCTCCGGCACCGGTGCTGGAGCTACTGCGATATAGAATTAATAAACATTCGTATAACAACAATATTGGTGTCTTTATATATGTTATTGGATCTGTAGATTTCGAAATAATGGTTTCAGAACCATCAAAAAAAAATAAAAATAAAAAATAAATAAATAAATAAAATTTCTTATTCTTTTATGTTTATAACTTACAAATTTACGTTTTACAGACCCTAAATCAGTAAATCAGTAAATCAAACCACCATCAAGTACCATCCTGCCACCCTCCTGTCCATCCTTGAACTATTGATCTATTGATTTAAAGTCCACATTTCGAGTATCATTTTGGATAAGCATAACAAAATCAAGTTCTTTATACAAAGATCAAACAATATATGCTGACGTAACAAAGTTTTCACATTAATAAAACGTACTTAACTATGGATATAACCCACAACGACAAACCTAGCCCATCTTAAACAGGAACAGAGGAATAAATGGTTAACGTTAACAAGTTTCACACTTAACAACAGTAAAGTAACTTAACATAACATCCAAAAAAACGTAACTTATTTCACACTTATCAACCATA
>JABUQX010140431.1:0-15446 GCA_015478945.1 Trachelipus rathkii
TACAATGAAATCTAAATATGTTCTCGAATTTTGGGTGTTTTAACATTGAAATATAAAAGGTATTTCTTGTAAAGCTATAATAGAGTACTAATTATATCTATTTGATTGTGATGGAAGGATTATTATTATACTTACAGTTGGTTCCTCTTTTTTTCTATCATACTTGTTATAGATGTTTTCCATGATGTCGGTTTATGTTCCTTTGTTAGTTCTTTATTGATACAATTTGTGAGAACCTGTATACACTGTTCACTTCTGATTAATACCTTATATAGTTCTGGCTTTAGACCATCTGGCCCTGATGCCTTCTTCCCTTTTAGCTTTTGTAAGCACCTTATGACTTTATCGATGGTTATGACTGGTTTATTCATGGGCGTTATGGAATTTTTTTACTCATTGCCATGTCCATATGTTCTCTTAGTTGTACCGGAAATTGGTGTACTCCACTTTGTATCCGTTGGTATCTTTGCTCGTTAAGTCATATATTCTTCCTTTGAGTTATCGTCCCATTCTTCGGCAATTCGGTTTTCATGTTTACAATATGTGGTTTCCCAAAATCTAGTTAATTCTTTTCCTATTTAATCCTTTGGTATTAGTTCACCATTTTCATAATGAAGTTTAGTGTCCTTCATGGTTCTATCTGTTCATTTAAGCTTCTTTATGTTCTCCCATAATTTGTTGTTTTTATCAGATTTTATTTCATCTGTAAGTTTTTTCTCATATTTTGTTATTTCTTGTGTTATAAGTTTCTGCACTTTTGCTTTCTGTTCTTTTTACTGCTCCCAGAGCACATTTCTGGCATGGTCTTCTGCCTCATTTCGTCTTTTCCTATTAATTTCTCTTCTTTTTTTTATTTCCTTTCTTATTTCTTCTGTCATCCATGGTCTTTCTATCTTTTTTCCGGTTTTATCTTCTTTTTTCCTATATGTTTTTAATAAGGTATCATCCGCTGCCTGTTTAATGCTTTTGTTCATCTCTTCCAACGTATCTACTCTTTCGTTCTGCATTTTATTTTCTAGGTACAGCAGGTAACTTGTCATCAGAACTGGTTCTGTACTATAATATCTGATATTGCACCATCTCCCTTTTTTATAATTAGTCCTTTCCACTTTACTCTTTAGATATATTTGGATTAAATTATGGTCTGATAGATCAAATACTTCTCGGTCTTCATCTATTTTCATCGAGTGAAGGTGTTTACTCATAGCATTGTTAGTCATAACAAAATCTATGACACTTCTCATGTTATTCCTCTGCTTTGTATAAAGTCCATCACACTCTTCAGATGTATTTAGGAGTTTCAATTCATACTCATCTATCCACTCTAAAATCATTTCGCCCTCTTTATCAAGTGATTGATTCCTTAGCCATGGTATATGCCCATTGAAGTCTATTAAAATCATAAGATTGTTATCGCTTTCATCTCGTATTAACGTTTCACATTCTTTTCTTATTTTGGTATTTTTCTTTTTATTCTCTGGTCTGTTAACTGTTGCAAAATATACTAATACAAATTTATATTCTACTTCATAAAATTTTACTCTAATATATAAAAGATCACTATGTTTGTTAACTAATTTTTCGACTTCTGTCTACTTATTCCTCCTTTTTTTTGTCCCCTTTGTCTCTATTGCTTGTTATATTGCACATACCATCTCTAAGTGAAAACTTATCCATTGTTAACTGTGTTTCAACTAAGAATGCTAAATCATTTTCCTTATTTACTAATAGTTCGATTTCAGCTAATTTTGTATGTGTCAGTCCTTGGATATTAATCATATTTAGTGTTGGCCTAAGGTCGTTTACCATTTTATCTTTCCTATTATCTTAATTTAAGCCTACCGAAAATTTCCATCCTCCCATATTTTAACCTTGTTTTATGTAGAGACCAGTTTCTCCATTTTGTTTCCTTTCCTGTAGCTCTTTTCTAAGCAAATTTCCTGCTTCCCTCTCTCTCTCTTTTTGTCTGGTCTGGGTTAATGTATATTCTCTGAAAGTGTAGGCTATTTCTTAATGCTTTCGCTTTTTCTATCAAAATATTCCACTTCCCCCCTCCCCTGTTTTTCATCTCGACTAAATGGGAGTTAGGGTTATTTCTTCCCTAGCCTTGTTGTCTTAACAATTTCAAACTCTGTTATCCCTATTTCCTTAAATGTTTAGGGCTAAATTTACCATATATCTTTGGAACACACTCCTGGTTTTATATTAATTTCTTTTAAATTATATATCACAAGGTTATTTTTTCTCTTTCTTTTATCTTCTATTTCAAACAATTCTTCTCATGGTTTCTATAAGCTGTTTCCTATCTATTTTGGATGTCTCATTTTCTTCTTTTTTCTCCTCTCAGTTTCCTATTTCTACAGAAATTGATGCGATTTCAACCTTACCTCACATCGACTACGATCGAGGCTATGGCGACGTGTCAAGCTAACGAAGACCCTGCACTTCCAGAAGACTCTTCCCTCCAGCTGAAGTGGCTTCAACTCCCTAAGATAGAGAAGAAACTTTTGTGTGACGTGTCCACGGGTTCCCCTCAACCTCTGGTGCCTCCATCCTTTCGTAAGGCTGTTTTCCTCAATCTCCATTCGTTGTCCCATCCAGGTATTGAGGCTTCACGCAAACTTGTTACCGCCCGTTTTGTGTGGCCTGAAATTAATGCCGACGTCGCAAAATGAACTCGCCATTGTCTCCTGTGCCAACGTTCAAAGGTGCAAAGACACACAAAAGCTCCCCTCGGCACCTTTTTACCTCCTGGTGGTCGTTTTGAACGCATCCACATTGATATCGTGGGCCCTTTACCTCCTTCACATGGCAAACGTTACATTCTGACCTGTATAGACCGGTTCACTAGGTGGACTGAGGCCATTCCCCTCTCGGTTGCCACGGCGGAATCCATAGCCAGAGCTTTCTTGGCACATTGGGTTTCCCGTTTCGGCATTCCACTTTCTGTTACCACGGATCAAGGTCGCGTTTTTGAGTCTTTTCTTAGGAGAGATTTCTTACGCCTCCTTGGTTCGGAGAAGATCCATAACACGAGCTTTCATCCTTTCAGCAATGGGATAATTGAAAGGTTCCACCGTCAACTTAAAGCTTCTCTCATGGCTCATCCTCAACCAGACCATTGGACTGACGCATTGCCTTTCATCATGCTTGGAATTCGTACTGCCATCAAGGAAGATCTTCAATGTTCTGCTGCAGAACTAGTCTATGGTTCTACTCTTCGTCTTCCTGGTGGTGAGTTCTTTTCTCAATCTTCTTCTTCTTCTACTGCGGATCCCCTTTCGTATCTCACCCGCTTGAGGCGCTGTGCCCTTTCTTGGAGACCTACTCCGACCCGACAACACAAGGTGCACTCCTTCATTCCGAAGGATCTTTCTTCATGTACTCACGTCTTTGTTAGGCATGATTCGCACCGTTCTGCTCTCAACCCAAGTATGATAGACCTTTTCCTGTAGTATTTCGGAAGAAATTCTTCACAATTTAACGTCCGACACGCGCAGAGGTCGTTTCGATCGATCCTCTTAAGCCCGCTTACTTCGAGACGAACCCTCCTGATACCCTGGTTTCGGAATTGTTTCCACGTACAGTTCCGATTCCCTTTGCCACAGCACCTTCTTATAACACACCCATTTCTCCTCCTGCTTCTCTACCTTCTTCTTCCCCTCCTCCACCTCTACCACCATCACTACAACCTGCACCGAATTTAACGAGTAATAATGTGGACAATACAGCTCCGACTCCTGCTCTTACTTCACGTCCGATTACTCGTTCGCAAACGCGCACTCAGACTTTAAAAAGGCCGACTCCAACTCCAGCTTCCCGACCTTCCTTCCGTCCGGCTTTGTTGCCTTCGGCATCGTCAAGTAGATCGAGTAGAGGTCGACAGGTGCGTTGGCCGAGACGCTATCTCGACTAATTCACCTGGACCTCTCCTCTGGAAGGGGGTTATATTGTCTGAGTGAGCGCTCGCCTTACTATCACTACTCACTGTGGTTAGTGCGACCTAAAGCGGATGCTTGGGTGAATTAGCTAGGAAGCTTCAATTGCCGCTTTTTCTCTTATGATGCAATCCGATCGATGCAAAGAAATTATCTTTTAAGTAAAAATTACTATAATTTGTATCTGGTGCAAGCCTCCTTTAGTGTTGTTAAGGTGCGTTACGTAATTATAAAAGAATACATTAATAAATGTAAAGGTTTTGGTGCATAGTTAATTTAATTAATCAAAACTAGGCCCACAAGCCTAGGGTAAAATATGTTTACGTGCAGTATGAAAAGTTATATATCTTCTCCCTTATTTTTCTTCATACACATTTAGCTTTGTATATAATAGGTAGGAACACGAATCTTATATTACATTAGATTACAGGTTAGGCTATATTTAATCTGGTATCACCATATGCTAACCCAGAGTGGGCCTAAACCCTCCATGTCCTAATTTTTATAGGCTTAGGGAAACTTGTTATTTGCATTGCTTTCTTTATATATATATATATATATATATATATATATATCTCTCTCTCTCTCTCTCTCTCTCTCTCTTTCGTTTTTTTTATATATATATATATATATATATATATATATATATATATATATATATATATATATATATATATATATATATATATATATATATATATATATATATTATGTATTTAATACTAGCATAACAAACAATTATGCATCATGCAACACTCCTCTATGTAAGTACATATTGTGTAGGATCTTTTTCTTGCAAAATATGTATGAACATGGAAGAGTGATTATTTGTAATTGTCAATGGTTCAAAGCAATATATCTTACGACCTTACCCCAGAAATCTACAATTTATATTTATAAATATAATTTTAGCTAATTTTGTTCAACGTGGACCTATTTGAGCAATATCTGTGACTTGAATCTAAGCTGATTTAGAGAGTCTTCCTCATTGGTCGTCGGAATGCACACTTGCTCCTCATTGGCTGAAATGTCATTGGGGGCGTGGTCAACTTCGGCCTTCTGATTTTCAGACAGGAGGTTTGTTTGTGTATCACTCTCATCTGAGATTATTTTGTTTGTCAATAAATACTTCAATAACGCGTCTTGCTTTGTTGAGAAATTTCCAAGCAACTTTATAAGCTCTTAATAATGTTAATTGCCTTACTTCTCTATCATTGTAATTTTGAAAATCACTTTTTTTTTTTACTTTATAAACCAGTTCTAATGAACTGGTTTGTATTGTTATTTTTTACCTGCAAGTAAAAATCTATACATTTTGAAAAGTATTTTCTTTCTGAGGGATATAAATTTCCACTATATAAAGCGAATGGTTGACTGGTCCGTGCCTTCTATAATTGTTGGGAGAAATGCATTTTCGGAGGCATAAATATAAATTTTTAAATGAGTAGTGGGAGCGGGATACGCTAATTTTGCGGCATTCGCTATCGCATTCTCTATATTTTTAAACTCAGTTTCCACATTCTCATCGCATTTTGCTGTTTTATTTGAATAAACCTTTCATCTGAGAAATTTATAGAGCGGTTCAGTTATATGGTGATGACTGTCGGTAAAATCCAATTCTACCCAGGAAAGATCTTGAATCTTTACCGTTTTTGATTTTCCTATTTGTAAAATGCCCTCTACTCTTTATGGCATAGGTAAAATACCACTTTCATGTATCAAAAAGCCTAAACTCCATTCATTTACTCAGATTTCGCATTTTTCCGGGTTCAAACAGATTTTAAAATAATCAAGGCTTTCAAACTTTTTCTAGTAATATTGCGTGTTCCTCTTTAGTTTTAGAAGTGATTAAAATTTAATCTACATAAACGTAAACATTTTTCATTTGGGAGGAAAACACTTTCATAAAGCGCTGAAAGGCCGAAGGGTTATTCATAAACCCAATGGGCAATGACGTGAAAGGAAAAGACGCTAAAGGCGAGCTGATCGTAAAATACTTCTGATGCTCTTCGGCTGTAGGTAAATGGTAAAGTGCATTTGTTTGGTCGAGTTTACTATATATTTTTAGAATCATTTAAGGCAAAAAGAGCATCTTTAATATTTCGTAAACTTAACACGTCAGATTGGTAATTATTGCTAAGTCTTCTAAAATCTGATATGAGACGTATTTTACAGCAAAATTTCTCTAAACCTGAAAGGGGGAAAACTTCAAGGCGATTGGGTTCTTTTTAAAACTTTGGCTTATACGAGGCGATTTGTTTCTGCCTTTGTTTTAGCAAATAACATTTGGAGGATTTGGCGCGGCCGTACCTTAATTGGGAAACCGTTAATTTTTACTCGATAAAGAAAGGTCTCAGCGAGCTCTTTTAAGATACCTTCGGGCATAATATTGTTATTTTTATGACTATACATGTGCTTTCATTCTCTTCCTCATTCCGAGACACACGCCATTCATTCTTCTTTTTTTCGCTCTCCGTATTTTTCAAATATGTACTGCCATATTTCAATTTGTTCATTTCATATGTGAGAATTTTTATTTTCGTAAGCATTTAAAAATAGTTTTATATTTATTTATTATAAGATTTAAGACATGCATTTTACTAAGAGGAAGAAGATCTTTATGAGCAGAAAAAGAAATTGAGAAAGCATGTACTACAGAACTATTTCTATCAACATAATTATTTTCTAAGTTTTTGCAATTTGTAGTCACTGGGGTCTTTTATAGTGTCTGCTAAAAAATTAATTTTAAACAAAAACGCTTTAAGAAGTTTGGTAATAGTTGAGATTAGCGGAATCTTACGAAATATAGATTTTTTTTTTCGATATTCGTTTTTTTCATATCTTTCGTCCCCATGTAAGAAAATGGCTGCCAAATCTCTCTAGAGTCATATATAAATATATTCAATCTACTGAATTATTTCTTTGTTTATGTTCTGTTTAAGACCCATTTAAGTTTAGGTTATGATAAGTTTTGTTAATTATACACAGAAAATCTGTCTACTTAACAAAACTTATCATAACCTTACAGATTTTTCGAACGTAAAAAGAAATAGTATGTGAAAACAACGAATAACGTTGCATATAAATATATCGTAAATATGTCAATTCTTTATTAGCTTATTGGAAAAATGTGGTTTCAAAAAAAATAACAGTGGGTACTTTTAAAAAAAATGATTTTTTAAATTCAGGTACACTCTTGTATATAAGTTTATGTTAAAAATGTCTATGCTGGCAACTCGCTTCCGCTACTGTAGCTCAAACAGTAGAGCGACATTTCGTATGTAAAGATCGTGGGTTCGAGTCCCCTGGATTCGGATCACATTGAAAATACCTAAGTTCCCCTTGAATAGGGCTATGCCCGTGGTTTGTGAATGCCTGCATATATATGCTCTCTCTCTCATAATCTTTTTTTTATATATTTATACTCTCTCTGCTATATATATATATATATATATATATATATATATATATATATATATATATATATATATATATATATATATATATATATATATATATATATATATTAAACTCTACTATTACTAGAAGTATATATATAATATATATAATAGAAACCTGGTTGTAAAAACTGATACTGTATATTTCAGGCCTAAATTTACATCGATAGTGATTTCTTTTCTCGAATAAACCTTAATTACAGATCCGATTACGGCCTTAATATAACCTACTTCACCATTTTTTTTTTATTCTCCTCAGCTGGAACAATATTTATTTACTTGACTACCGGAACCTAAAAGAAACTCTTTATTAGATATAGTGTCAATATTTTTTATATAATTTGGTATCTATTTTATTAGTCATATTATTTATACAATTTAATTCCACTCCCCTTACAGCTGGAATTACAACATTAATCTTGGAGGCCGCATTTTCCGATGCATTGGACCTATGCGGTTCTCCATTTGGAACCATTTTTGTTTCCTTAAATCTACATTAATAAGTTGTATATAATTCTGAGTAGGAATTTGATTGTAGGAAGATCCCTGTGAACGTTATCTAGATGAAAATGTCTTTCCTGTATATGCATAATGTCCTGTAAGGCAGAAATTGTATTATTAATTAAACCATCCCTAATATTATCAGTACTATAATTAATATTATTATTATTAACCACCTTATTTTCTAACCTTTTCATTATTATTTTAATTTTCTAAATATTTAATATTATTGGTATTAAGGGTTTCTCTTACTAGTACAAAAGTATTAGAGGAAACTTTATTTTAAGTCATATTTACCAACCCACCTGACCGCGTATCGGGTGACTTTATAAGCTCCCCAAAGTATACGGAGAAGAAGTGGAGGTTTCTTGACTGGTGTGATTGGAGTTGGAGGAGGGGGAAAGGTGATAGGGTATATGGGACAAAGTTATCCCTCATACTTACGTGAATTGTGTAAAACTCGCTTGTGGTAATAGCATAAGTCATCTATGGATGGGCCTAGTGCAGCTTTGCCAGCTATCTTTCGACTCTCGCTTCTGCCTCTTTTAAAAAGATTGTTGTCCGGGTTATTCTGTTTCGATTGAGACTAAGGCGTTTTCAGCCATAGCCTCTATGCTTTTATGTAGTGCTTTCATCTGGCGAAGTTCTCTCCGCCTGTTCTGCAAACATTCGATCATTGTTCCTTCTTAAGAATGGCTTTGTTTCAAATAAACGACCTTGTGGAAGGTCTTCCTTCCCCCTTGAGTAGCGTTACATGCCCCACATCTCTCTAGAGGAGATGCAGCATTATTAATTTTCTTTTTTTAATAGAATTTTTATAAATCCTGACTGCTCTTCTTTACTAGCTTGTCTATATTAGTCTTGTGTCATATGTCCATTGATGGTTGGAAGGTAGTTCGATAGAAATAATTGTGAGCAGATTTTTGAAATATTTTCATTAGAAGGTCAAAATTTTTTGGCATAAACTCTTCACACTGCTTCTTGAGATACTAGGTAATATCTTGTTGCATCTTTCTATGAATATATATCTCTGATGAGGCTTAACGCTATCGTGTAGGTTTCTTTAATCTCATCTATCAGCATCTGATATTTATTTTCTTGAATCGGAAATTTCATCTATACCAGCAGATTTGCCATTCTTCAACTTTCTCACTCTACCAATTACTTCCTCCTTACTAATGACCATATACCCAAAATATCTATTCCTTCCTGTACCATCAAACCCATTCACATTCACCTCATCATTACTGCTAATGTTTTGCAGATTTTCGAAGTGCTCCCTTCACACCCTCACATCCATTTCATCAGTTACGAAATCACCATCTCTATTCATTATTCTAAGCAGATTCCCTTTATTCTCATTCTTAACCTTTTGCGCTTCCTTCCAGAAGAGCTTCCTATTGCCTTGTAAGTCCCCATTCATCCTCCTTCCAAACTGTTCATTTACCTCTTTTTTCCTCCTACGTATGCACCTTTTAGTATTTCTTTTTTCCTCCTTATATAATTCCAAACATCTTTCTTTTGAAACCTCATCATTGACCTTTAGTACATTCAACCACGCTCCTTTTTTTTTTTTTTTTTTTTTTTTTTTTTTTTTTTTTTTTTTTTTACTTTTAACCGCTTGCATCACCTCTTCATTCCACCACTCACTGTTAACATTCTTACTTCCTACTTTAGCACATCCACATACTTCTTTTGCACTGCTAACAACCGCTTCCTTCATTTGCTTCCAGATTTGTTCAGTTTCAACTTGTTCACATTCAACTGATTTACTTGCGAGTGCTCTTAAATACTTATCCTTATTACCTTGTTCACTTAACTTCTCAGTTCTCACTCTTAATTCTACCCACTTCCTTTCTTATCACCTTCCTCTCCATCCAAGCCCCCACTAACATATATATATATATATATATATATATATATATATATATATATATATATATATATATATATATATATATATATATATATATATATATATATATATATATATATATATATATATATATATATATATATATATATATATATATATATATATATATATATATATATGCCGGTATATATATATATATATATATATATATATATATATATATATATATATATATATATATATATATATATATATATATATATATATATATATATATATATATATATATATATAGTGTATGTTGTTACCTGTGTTATTGTATGGTAGTGAGACTATGGTCTGGAATAAGAAGTATAGATCTAAAGTTCAATGTGTTCAGATGGACAATCTTTGGGGCATGCTAGGTGTGAGAAGAATTAATAAAATGAGGAATGAACTTATTAGAGAGTTGTGTGGTGTGAAGAAAGGGGTAAATGAGAGAATAAATGAAAGTATGTTGAGATGGTTTGGTCATGTGGAAAGGATGAATGATAGTCGGTTGGTTAAGCGGATGTATTGTGTTGGGAACCGACCGGCTGGGAGACCGAAGAGAAAGTGGATTGAGTCGGTGAACGAATGTCTGAAGGAGAGAAATGTGAGTTTGGCAGAGGCGAGAATAAAGGTGCATGATAGGAGAGAATGGCGGGGTTTTGTATGGGGGCATGGTTGTGGCCCACCTGGGCCAGGGGATGAACCCTTACATTGACGATTTACCATAGTGAGGGTCCGTCGCAGTCCCATGATGCTCTAGGGTGGATTTTCTGTCTGTGACGAGCTCTCACTAATTAATGGTACAGAGGTGGCGGTAAGGCTGGGCTTTCTTTTCGACGTTTGTCATGTTCTCCTACTGCTTTTCTTTTTCGATGCTTGTACAGCACCTTACCCCCAATCTTGGGGCAAAGAGGAAGGTGAAGAAAGAAAGAAATATATATATATATATATATATATATATATATATATATATATATATATATATATATTTATATATATATATATATATATATATATATATATATATATATATATATATATATAGTGGCGTAGGTAAGGATAGGCTGGGTAGGCAGTGCCTTTCTTATTTTTGAGAACAAATTAATAATTAAAGAAAAACAAATCAAAAAAATATAAAAGATGCTAATATAATAAGAAACCATAAGAAAATTAAACTACAAAATCTTAAAGAAATATAAAACAACAAATGAGCTATTTATGCTTTGCCTGCCTATCTACTGTTTAACTCGCCTACCTAAAATACGCGTAGCTGAAATAAAATATATCCTATATTTGCAAAGATATTAAGGCAGGCGAGCCTGAAGTTCGTCGTAGGTGTTGCCATATTTAGTGTATTTTTTAAAATTTTCTTTGGAAACCGTGTTTCACTTGCAATTTTAATTAATTCTTTATTTATATTATATATATATATATATTATTATATATATATATATATATATATATATATATATATATATATATATATATATATATATATATATATATATATATATATATATATATATATATATATATATACCATATATATATATATATGTTGTTAAAGTATATATATATATATATATATATATTTATGTATATATATATATATATATATATATATATATATATATATATATATATATATATATATATATATATATATATATTCTTTACTTTCAGGTTGGATTTTTTCTGTTCTTTCTGACAATTTTTGAGATCCTCAGTAACCTTTTGGGAGAAAAAACTTGTTTAATATTTAAGTCCGTTAATGATTATCCACTTATCTTTTTCTTATTAGGAAATGTATTTACAGGAATAATTGGTCTTAGTTTAAATACGTTGGAAATAAGTAATTTAATGGCCTTTCTTATTATTAATATATATTGCTATAGTTTATGTTACATAGTTTATATTTTTTATATCAATAAAATTAATAAGAAATAATAATTTATTATTGTCATCATCACAGTTAGTGTTGGTAGTCAAAGATGCTAGTATCAATTGCAAATTAGCAGGATAATTAGTAATCTCAATTTTTTGTTAATATATTTTTATTTCTTAAGATTTTATTATATTATCAATAATATTTAATATATTCCTTTGTATTTAATTTAATTTTGATAAAAAAAATCACTTTTTATTTTTTGCATTATTAGTTTGCCTTATTGTATATTTAGTAAGTTCTTATATATATATATATATATATATATATATATATATATATATATATATATGTATATATATATATCCATATATATATATATATATATATATATATATATATATATATATATATATATATATATATATATATATATATATATATATATATATATATATATATATATATATATTTCTTTATCTTCCTTTTATTTTCCCAAGAATGGGAGTAAGGTGCGCGACGGGCATCGGAAAAGAAAAGCAGTAGAAGAACATGACACAAGTCGAAAAGAAAGCCTAGCCTTACCTCCCCAGTACCATTAATTAGCGAGAACTCATCGCAGTCAAAAATCCCCCTAAAGCTTCATGGGACAGCGATGAACCCTCACTATGGTAGATCGTCAATGTAAGGGTTCATCCCTTGGCCCAGGTGGGCCACAACCATACCCCCTCACAATCCCCGCCATTCACTCCTGTTGTACACCTTTCTTCTCGCCTCTACCAAATACGAACGCTGGACTCCGCGTCGCTGAGTGAACAGCAGCCGAGAGCTTTATCCACTAAGCCATCCACTTTCCCAAAAAAGAAAGTTTCAAGCATAGCTTTTAAAGCTCTCGGTTTATATATTATATATATATATATATATATATATATATATATATATATATATATATATATATATATATATATATATATATATATATATATATATATATATATATATATATATATATATATATATATATATATATATATATATAATTATTATTATTTTCTTAATAATTCCACTATTATAATAAAGCGATGTTATGGTCCAAAAAAATTTAAAATTCAACATATAAAGTGACTTCACAAATGCGTCTATAAGTTCGTTGAAAACACAAAAGCAGAAAATCTCTCATCTAAACTTCTCCAGTAGAAAAATCATATCCACTCCAAAGAAAGGGTGTCCTTAAGTCCGAACAACTCTAAAGAAGGGGGCTTAGGAATCCTGAAGGTTCAAAAGGTAAGAGTGTCGGACTTCTTCTTTCAGAGTCGCTTCTTTGGATTCTTTTTCCTTTGAAAGTTAAGAAAAAATCTATTTCTGTCAAGATCATTTCTTCAGGACATTATTATTATTATTATTATTATTATTATTATTATTATTATTATTATTATTATTATTATTATTATTATTATTATTATTATTATTATTATTATCATTATCATTATCATTATCATTATCATTATCATTATCATTATCATTATCATTATCATTATTATTATTATTATTATTATTATTATTATTATTATTATTATTATTATTATTATTATTCTCTCCCCAGTACTTGGAGTAAGGCGCGTAACATGCACCGGAGCGGAAAAGTAATAGAAGAATTTGACGCAAGTCGAAATGAAAGCCCAGCCTTTATACCTTTTAGTAGAACTCGTCGCAGTCAGAAAATCCACCCTAGAGCTTCACGGGACCGCGACGGACCCTCACTATGGCATCTCGTCAATGTGGGCTTCATCCATTGGCCCAGGTGAGCCATAATCATATTCCCTTACAAAACTCCGCCATTCACTCTAATTATGCACCTTTCTTCTCCCCTCTGCCAAACTCACATTTCTCTCGTCCAGGCATACCTTTACTGACTCAATTCACTTTTTCTTCGGTCTCCCAGCCTGTCAATTCCCAACACACTCACCACCATACATCCGCTTACCCTACCGACTATCGTCCATCCTTTCCACATGACCAAACCATCTCAACATACTTTCATTAATTCTCTCATTTACCCCCTTTTTTCGCACCACTCAACTCTCTAATTCATTCATTCCTCATTTTATCAATTCTTCTCACATCTAACATGCCCATAAGATTGTCCATCTGAACAGATTGTACTTTAGATCTATACCTCTTATTCGAGACCATAGTCTCACTACTAAACATTAACACAGGTAACAACATACCCTCATGTGAGAAACTAACGAACTCAAGACTTAGTCCCTTTACATCCACGAACGATTCAATTGAACCAGCCACCTTCCTGACATTCACAACTTTCCTACTGCACTCTGCATCATCCATTCCCTTTTCATCCAACATGTATCCTAAATATTTAAACTCAGACACTTGTTCCAGCTGCCCACCATCTAACATAACTGCACTCCGAGGACTATCCTCACTAGCAACCATAACTTTACTCTTATCTCATTTACTTTCAAACCCTCCTTTTACACACCCTGCCAAATCTCTCTACCAATTCTCTCAAACTCTTTTCAGACTCGCCACACAAAACCAAATCATCCGCATATAATAGGTAGGGCACCCTCCACTCTCTTCCATTATCCATCATTCTAACACCATCCCCTGCCACCCCCACTTCATTCTTTCATAACCCCATCCATATATAAATTGAAAAACCAAGGAGACATAAGACACCCCTGCCTCACTCCCCTATTAATATTAAACCAATAATTTTTGACTTTTTATTCTTGCACACGCTTCACTGTCGTCATGCATACTTTTGATTCCCTTAAGAAGTTTGCCACCAACACTATATATCACTAACACCTACCATAGAAGGTTCCCTATTAATCCTATCAAACGCTTGTTGCAAATCCTTAAAACATAAATACAATTTATTCTTCTTCTCCCTCACTTCCTCAATCATTTGTTTCAGTGTAATGATTTGATCCACACATCCTCTACCACTTCTAAACGCTCCTTGTTCTTCACCAGTCGGTCCTTCAGTTACTCGACGCACTCTTTCGACGAAAATACCAGCATATATCTTCCCTACAACACTCGATAAACTAATTCCCCTATAATTCCTAGTTACCCTAATCCCCCTTACCCTTATATAAGGGTACTATTACTACTCTCCTCCAATCTCTCGGAGCTATACCTTCCATAAACGCTTTGTTACACAACTTCCAAATCCAATCGGTCACAATCTCGCCTCCGTTCTTGATCATTCTACCAGTAATTTCATCTATATCTGTAAATTTACCGTTCTTCAACTTTCTCACTCTACCCATTACCTCCTCCTTGCTAATGACCTCATCCCCAAAATACCTATTCTTGCACCATCAAACCCGCACACATTCACTATCACTTCTTTATTACTGCCAATGTTATGCAGATTTTCGAAGGGTTTCCTCCACACTCCCCCTCACATCCATTTCATCAGTTACGAAAGCACCATCTTGATTCATTATTTATTCTAAGCAGATTTCCCTTATTCTCATTCTTAACCTTAAGCGCTTCCTCCCGGAAGAGCTTCCAATTCCCTTGCAAGTTCATCTTCCTTTCAAACTGTTCATTTACCTCTTTTTTTTTCTCGTTCCTCCTACGTATGCATCTTTTAGTATTCCTTTTTTCCTCCTTATATAATTCCAAACATCTTTCTTTTGAAATCTCATCAATGGCTTTTAGTACATTCAACCACGCTTTTTTTACTTTTAACCGCTTGTATCACCTCTTCATTCCACCAC
>JABUQX010140432.1:12500-39578 GCA_015478945.1 Trachelipus rathkii
TCCTTTCTATGGTATTTTCTTTGAGTAATCACAAGACTTTCTAATTCTCTTCAAGGACAATATTCTTCAATTGTCTTCAAAACAAATCGATAATTATCTAACCTGTATTCTTCTTATGCCTCACTATCGTAGTAGAGCTTTATTGAATCAGGACTTTCAATAATAATATATCACAATACAAGAGATAAGTCTTCAACGATGAAATACTCAATAACTGATAGAATCCTCACGATAATCGTATTCCAAGAATAGAACCAAAGACCGAACCAGGTAATAGTAAATTACCTTCTATTTATGGTTTTTCACCGTATCCAGGATGTCAGGTGTGATGTTACCTTGTGAGTCTTTCTTCCCACGGGACAATTTTATTTTTCAAAATTAAAATTCTTCTTAAGATTTTTTCAAATAAAAATCATATCTAAAATATTTAAACTAATTACTTTTCCCAAATAAATAATTCCTCCAAATAAATAAATAAATCTATCCGTAGTGTTCTGTGAAGTTCAGAATCTCATTTTCCATAGTCCTAATATCATAACACACGCCCCCTTTAAGAAAGAAACGGGGCTTTTCTTTTTAGCTAAAACGATAATCTTTCACGTCCCGATTCTCGTTAGGTAATCTGCGGCGGTATTTTTCATACCCTTAATTGATTCCAGCCTAAACTTGTATTTTTGCAGAAACAATGTCCACCTCATTACTTTTGCGTTTATGTACTTAGTCTTCTGCATATAGATCAGCAGCTGATGATCCGTCTGCAGAACGAACTCCTTCCCAAATAAATAATTATCAAACTTTCTACCTCGTAGATAATTTCTTGCTCGCATATGCTATAGGGAACAGTCCGTCATCAAACTCCTGCAGCAATACTGCTCCTATAGCCATATCGCTCGCATCAGTTTGGAGTACGAATGGCTTGGTGAGATTGGGAAGTCGTAGTATGGGCTTACAGACTAACATACTCTTCAGGGTCTCGAACGCCTTCACCTGAGCTATTCCCTTATTTTTCGTGAGGTCAGTTAACGGTGCAGCTATCGTTGAGTAATTGGGTATAAAATTCCTGTAGAACCCTGTCAGTCCTAGGAATGATCTGACCCCTTTCTTGGTATGTGGCCTCTCCGCGTCCCTGATCTTCTTCACATTGTCATCTTGTAGACCGACGACCCCTTCAGTCAGCTTATGGCCTAGAAACTCTAAGTCTCTGACGGCTATCTCGCATTTTGACGGTCTGAGAGTTGCGCCAACATCTGCCAACCTACTCAACAATTCCCTAATTTCCATTATATGGTCGTCCCAAGTTTCCGTATGTACAATTATGTCGTCCAGGTAACTATCTGTACTCCTCATACCTCTAAGTATCTTCCTCACAGCCCTAACCAAAGTCGCGCCTGCATTTACTAGTCCAAACGGCATCCTGAGAAATTCGTAGTGCCCGTCTGGCGTTACGAAGGCTGTCTTGGGTATATCTTCGTTCTTCACCGGGATTTGCCAATAGCCTTTACTGAGATCGATTTTTGAGAAGTATTTATCCTTCGCGAACCTGGCGAAAATCTCTTCAGTCACGGCCATTGGTTCAGGGTCGAATAACGTGACCTGGTTTAACTTCCGGTAGTCTGCGCATACCCGGTTGGATCCGTCTTTCTTCTTCACCATCACTATCGGGGATGCATAAGGAGAATCAGACTCCCTAATCACTCCCATTCTTAGCATTTCGCCGACCTCTTTTTTGAGTGTTTCTCTCAGAGCATATGGTATGGAGTACGCTTTACTCTTTATAGGGACTTCGGACGTCAAATTAATCTCGTGCTGCACTATATCCATATTTCCTGGCAGATCCGTAAATACCCGTTTGAACTCGTTTAGTATTTCTTTGATTTCTGATCTCTTATCTTCTCCTACCTCAGGCCCTATTTTAATATCTTCAACGCTTTCCTTAGCCGTGCAGCTTCCTAAGACAATCGCGTCTTCTCCTAAATCAATTTCTTTCCTTCTCATTATTTCTTCGAAGTCTACAATCCCCAAGCACGATATGTAAACACCCGGCGTTTCTTTCTTCATCCCTTTTGTTGTATATTTTTAACAAGTTTGCGTGGTACGTTCTGACCTTCTCATTGACTTTCACCCTATAGTCATTCTCGCCAATGGTACCGACGACTTCATAAGGACCCTTCCACTGCATCAGTAATTTGTTACTTTCAGTGGGCAGTAATATCAATACAGAATCTCCTATTTCGAACTTTCTCTCCTTGTCGTAATAATGTTTGTACCGGTTTTGGGCCTTTTCTAATTCGGTCGATGCTATTTTTAAGGTCTCCTCCAATTTCTCCCTTAACTTAAAAACGTACTGGTAACTATTCTTCACCTCGTCTTGTTGCCGCTCGTTAATCCATAGTTCTTTCATTATCAGCATGGGTCCTCTCACGGTCCTACCATACAATAATTCAAAAGGCTCGAACCCGGTGCTTTCCTGTGGCACCTCACGATAGGCGAATAATAAGAGATTTATGTATTTATTCCACCTTTTAGGTTGTTCGCTGCAGAGTCTTTTTAGCATCCTTTTCATCGTACCGTTGAATTTTTCAACAAGGCCATTACATATAGGGTGATACGGGCTCGTACTCAACTGCTACACATTTAATAGCCTGGACACCTCTTTCATGCACCTCGATACAAACTGTGTCCCCAAGTCGGTTAGTATTTCGTTCGGTACCCCAATCCTAGAGTACAAGTCCACCAGAGCTTCTGCAACCGTCTCTGTATCGATATTTTTTAACGGTACAGCCTCAGGGTACCTTGTTGCATAGTCTACAAGAGTGAGTATATACTTGTGCCCATCTTGAGAAGAAGGAACAATCGGGCCTACGAGGTCTACCGCCACCATTTTGAACGGAGTTCCTAAAAGCGAAACTTTTGTCAGTGGCGTTTTTACAACCTTCGCTTTTGGTACCGTCTTCTGGCAAATGTCACATGAGTGACAGAATCTGAATACATCTTCGTTCATCCCAGGCCAGTAGAACTCTGAGAGTACCTTATCCGTCGTCTTCTTAATCCCGAGATGTCCTCCCATGTTCCTCTGGTGCGCCATAATCATAACTTCCTTTCGTAATTTTTTTGGTACCACGATTTGCTCGCTCGAGCCCTCTTAATACTATTTACACCGATATAAAATTCCCTTCTTTACATCATAGAACGACCGCCTTTCTTCTTTGTTCTCTAACTCACTCAAGGCCCTGCATCTATTTAACGTCTCATCATCTCGCTGAAACTCGATGAACTTTTCACGAGTGATTTCGTCGTTATTTGGCTGTTGGGTGCTTTCCGGTGCAGTTGACCCTTCATCGTGTGAACTACACGAGCGCGGCGTAACCACTAATCAACAGGCACCCAATGATCGTCAGGACACCGTGGTTTCTTCATACTGCGAGTTTATTGTTTCTCCCGCGCATGACACTATCGCTTGACTGTCGGGGTGCACCATCGTATCACCAAGAGCTTCGGCTTCTTCCTCCAGAGAACTATCCATTGCCCTCGCGCGCGATACCATCTCACTATGTGCAGGATCCTCTGCATTCCTTGCCCCGGGAATATTCCCAATTATTAAATCATATATGGCATCGTCCAAGGCTATGGCTTCAACACGGCCCGTATAGTAAGGTGTAATGACGTCAATCATAACAACGGGTGCGTCCCTAATCGTATTGTCAATCAGTAGTATTTGTTTTCTCTTCCCAGTTCTCTGGTCTACCGACGTATACTTTTTTTTAACGATAACAGAGTCGCAACCGGTGTCCCTCAATACGTTCCCCGCCATTCCATTGATCTTTCCATCGACAACAGGCATCATCGCATTCTGGACGTTGGGTCTTGCAGCATCACTCTTTACGCATGCGACTCTGACGACAGGTATCATTCGCCGCATGCTAAAGAATCTTATTGTTGTCGTCAACATGTTTCATAAGGTCAGGGTCTCCATCGGCATTCAAATCTCCGCGTGTCGGTGTAATATCGGAGGCAGCCTCATTGTCCCATCGTTTAATTTCAGCTGTTATGGCAGCAGCCGCCCTTTTTGGTCCTTCTCTCCAATTATTATTAGAACGATTGTTGTTGTAGTTTCTATATTGATCGTCTTTCCTATAAGGGCTGTAATTCTTGCAATCGATGGCCTTGTGCCCTTTCTTCCCACATTTGAAACAAGTGGACTGGAATTTAGGTCTTTCAAAATGTTTAAAATTTTCGATGACGTCTTTTTTCTCTTTCTTATAGGGGTCTTCTTTACTAATTGTTGATGCCAAATTTTTGTTATGCGCCAGGAGGTAGTTCTCCGCTTCTTGAGCAATGATATCCAGTTTATTGATCTTTCTTTCTCGTAAGAATGTTGCAAGTTCCTTCGGGCATGTGTTTAGGAACTGTTCTGCTACTATCAGATTGATGATATCATTGAAATCTTTATTCATCTCTGCCAGTTCCGTCCACTTCATGACATAGTTCTTCAATCTGTCGATGAACTGTATGGGTCTTTCGTCGTTATATGCCTTTGCACTCCTAAATTTTATTCTGTAGCCATCTTCTGTTAAATTGTAACACAACAGAAGAGCATTCTTCAGTTTGTCGTAATCTTTTGAATCTTCTTTAGGAATGCGGGAATATGCAACTAAAGCTTTCCCTGTCAATAAGGCGCTAAGGTGGGATGCCCAATTTCCTCTGTCCCATCCGTTTATCTCTGCAAATCTCTCGAAGCGTTCAAGATAACAATCTATCTCATCTCTATTGTCTGCGAAAGGAGGGAGCTTAGGCACCCTTGCCTTAACATCATTATTATTTACAACTTGTTGTTGATTATTGATGCCCGCTTGCAATTCCATTCTTCTGAGCTCTAGCTCATGCTCTCTTTGTCTCTCTGCTCTTGCATCCTCCCTTTCTGCTGCTTCTCTCTGTCTCTCTGCTGCTTCTCTGGCAGCTTCTCTTTCAGCAGCTTGTCTGGCAGCTTCTCTTTCAGCAGCTTCTTTAGCAATTTCTCTTTCAGCAGCTATAAATTCCCTAGCCTCTTTTCCCTTTAATCCAAGATCTTGAGCGATCTTCGCTAACGCCGCACAATCCATATTTCAAAAAGTAAATTTTAATAGAGGCTAACACTTCAATGTCTGTTTCACAAGAGTTGTCTTTACTCAAAAAAACGGCTGTGATATTCCTTTAGGAGCTATTTCAGACAAGACCTCTAATTTGTTGGTCGTAATATACCTCTTTTCTTTCAGAAACTAATTCCGGACAGAGCCTCCAATTTATTGTCACAAGATGGGGATTTTGTCAATAAATAACGTGACAATTCCCGGTATTCGTTTATTCAAAACACAAAATAAAATTGGTCAAATTGTCTAGGGTAAGATTTCACAATGTAGTCTTTCACTTCAGACACAAAGTTCGGTGAACAATCACAAAGTCTTTTGAAACGCAAAATGCTTCTGTCTCAAGATTGACTTCACAGACTATCAGTAGCCCTTTACTTTTAGAAAGTAAATCCTTTTCAATAAATATTAGTTTCTGAATCCAGCCGAAAGTCGTTCTCAATGTCATATAACAATTCCTCAATATATATATATATATATATATATATATATATATATATATATATATAACATATATATATATATATATATATATATATATATATATATATATATATATATATATATATATATATATATATATATATATATATATATATATATTTTTTATATATATTACTTTCCTTCAGATATTATCTCTCTCTGGTAACTATTCAATCCTTTCTATAGTATTTCCCTTTGAGTAATCACAAGACTTTCTAATTCTCTTGGACAATATTCTTCAATTGTCTTCAAAACAAATCGATAATTATCTAACCTGTATTCTTCTTATGCCTCACTATCGTAGTAGAGCTTTATTGAATCAGGACTTTCAATAATAATATATCACAATACAAGAGATAAGTCTTCAACGATGAAATACTCAATAACTGATAGGATCTTCACGATAATCGTATTCCAAGAATAGAACCAAAGACCGAACCAGGTAATAGTAAATTACCTTCTATTTATGGTTTTTCACCGTATCCAGGATGTCAGGTGTGATGTTACCTTGTGAGTCTTTCTTCCCACGGGACAATTTTATTTTTCAAAATTAAAATTCTTCTTAAGATTTTTTCAAATAAAAATCATATCTAAAATATTTAAATTAATTACTTTTGCCAAATAAATATTTCTTCCAAATAAATAAATAAATAAATCTATCCGTAGTGTTCCGTGAAGTTTAGAATCTCATTTTCCATAGTCCTAATATCATAACAATATATATATATATATATGTTATGGCGATTACTATATATATATATTATATATTATTATATACAAAGAGTTAGTTATATATATTATGTTGTTATATATATATTATATATATATATATATATATATATATGCTATATATATATATATATATTGTTATTATATTATTGTTGTTATATATATATATATGAGAGAAAGAAACAATTTAAAACCATTAAGAACTAAACAGGGAAATCAAAATATTATAAATTTCCCTGTAGTTAGTTCTTAAGTGGTTTTAAATTGTTTCTTTACATTTTAAGAGTTTGAGCTGTTTAAAAACTCTCTAAAGATTTTTGGCATATATATATATATTATAGTTATATTATATATATATATATATATATATATATATATATATATATATATATTATATTAATATTATTATATTATAGTTATATATATATATATACATATATATATAGTTATATGAAGTATATTATTACATATATATATAGTTATTTAATATATATATATATATTATATATTGGTGTTATTATAGTTATGCTATTATTATATATATATATATATATAGTTATATATAGATATTATTATATATATATATATATATATATATATATATATATATATATATATATATATATGGGAGGGAAGTAGCACTCCCGAAGCGATGAGATTACCCACAATTGGGCATATATATAGAGTCTATATACATCCCATGGCAGCCAGTGCCCACGGTTCTCAGCTTTGCACTCGTATCCACATTCTTCTTTCACGGGAGTACCCTCCGAATCAGGGCACACTATAAAATACAATTACAGACAACACTTTCCTTTTAAAAAAGAATATCAAAAATTGTCAAAAATGGCAGCCAACCAATTAGTCTCAGAGATGCTCTATAGGGTGGCTTCCGTGTCATCCTCTTATCCACCCCTTACCATCACCATTAAAGGCTGACGGCCTCCGGTGATAGGAATTGGTGGTCGGTTTGATGTACGTTCTCCTTCATAAATTCTCGGCAAAATTTCGGTTTTAAATTTAATTTTTCATTTCTTGATGAACATCATCTTCTCCTTCTAAATCTCATCTCTTTATTTTAACCCGAATCTTAAGATTTTGTGCGTTCTAGACTTCAAACTCTACTCTATAGACTCTAGTATCTCTTTCCTAATTTTCAGTCAAAGGCCGCTGTTGTGCCAATGTGTGAAATGAGGTGTTTGTTCCTCGTGCATTTGATTTTGGATTTTTTTGAATATCCTACCTAATGGCTCAACCTAACCTGTCAATCTACCACTAATTTCATCTGTTCTGTATATCTGTCTCCTAACTCAACTGACTATCCTAAATTCTTCGACTACTTAGACTCTAAATTAGAACACATTCTCTCTTCTTCACATTTTTCTGAAATCACCATTCTTGGTGATTTCAACATTCACCACGGCCAATTGCTTTCCTCTAATTCTCAAGATACAGTTGGTGAACTTGCTACCACTTTTCTATCCAGAATTACCTCGAGCAGTTAGTGCAGCTCCCTACCCGCATCTCTGATCGTCTTTGAGATGAACCCAACATTCTAGACTTTTTCCTAATCTTTAATCCTTTTTATTCTGTTAAATTCCTTCCTCCTCTGGGCTCCTCCTATCACTCTCTTATCTCTGTTTTCGGTTCTATCTCTTCAAGTTTTTCGCAGGAAAGACCCCAGCCTACGGCGAGAAAACGTTTCTGGCACTTCGGTGCTGCTAACAGGTCGAACTTGCGGTCGTACTTCTTTGATTTCCCATGGAATGACTACAGCTTCCGTGGAAAGGGTCCCTTAACGTGTGCAAAGAACGAGCTAATTCTCTCTGGCATTGAGGCTTGCACCCCATGATCTTTACATTCAACTAAACCTAGATAATTACCTTTGTTAAACTCTGCTTGTTCTCGTTCTATTAGCCACAGGGACTCTGACTTTAGGAATTGCTGTCATCTTCAAATTCCAGAAACCCTTGCAACTTATATTTCATCCCAGAATCGTTCAAAATCTATTCTCCATGACAATAAAAAATTCTATTCTCGGTAAAAAATGCAATAATCTTACTTTTTATCTTACGTCCTTTCTGACATTTTCAAAAAATATTAACTCTTAGATTTGCTTCTTCCTCTTGCCCTCCTTTAGTATTTACCGACAGCTGAAATTTTGCTGCGCACCGCACCGCACCGCACCGCACCACACCGCACCGCACCGCACCGCACCGCACCGCACCGCACCGCACCGCACCGCACCGCACCCGGTTCGTCGGCCAACCCTAATATATATATATATATATATATATATATATATATATATATATTATTTGTTATATATATATATATATATATATATATATATATAATATATATATATATTATAAATAAAATATTTATATGTATAGTACAAATATTTATTTAAATCTCATTAGAAATGTTAAACAATGTTTTGTGAATATTTTCTGGCCCATTTCAATATTAGTCTAAATCATTAATTTTATTTTAGTGGTGAAGCAATTTTTCATTTCTTTTCCACCATTCCATTCCATATTCCTTCCATTCTTTATCCTTCTTCCTTCCTTCCTCCACCCCCTCTCTCCTCTCTCCCTCTCTCCCCTCACTCTCTCTCTCTCTCTCTCACTCATATAAATATATATGTCGCTATGCTATATATATATTTTTATATATATATATATATATATATATACACATATATGCTCTCTTTCTCATATATATATATATATATATATATATATATATATATATATATATATCAGGGATTGGTAAGATTGAATCTAGATTCGCTCAGTCGGTTGTTAAAAGTCGATTTTTTTTTTATGAAAAACCATGATTTTTTTTTATTTTTCATTTTTTTTTGATTTTTTTTATGTAAATTTTTTCTACATTAAAATTATTACTAGTTATCACCTAATTAATGATAAGTATATTTCATCTACATAATAAACAAATTCATCAATGTAGTTTTCAAATTATTTTCAATAAAGATAAATAAAATTAGATTACTCGGATATATACAGTATTTATTTAATTTAAATAGCAATTAAACTAAATAATTACTTACTAAACTTATTTATTAATTAGGTAATTAGGATTATTACAAATTTTATCAAAATAATAATAAAAAGGCAATTTATGTTTAAAAAAAAAATCAAAGAAATCAAAAAAAATCAAAATCATTGATTTTTTTTTTATTTTTTTCAAACCATTCCAAATTAATAATTATTCCTAGTTATCACCTGATTAATGATAAGTATATTTCATCTATAATAAGCAAATTCCTCTATGTAGTTTCAAATCTTTTTCAATAAAATAAAATTAAATTACTCAGATATTATACAGTATATATATAATTCAAAACAATTAAAACTAAATAATAATTATTATTAGTAGGTAATAATTAGGATTATTTACTAATTTTATCATAATAATAATAAAAGACAATTTGTGCCTAAAAAAAATCAAAGAAATCAAAAAAATCTAAAAAAATCATTGAGTTTTATTGTTTTTTTAGGCAAATTTTTTTCTAAATTAATAATTACTACTAGTTATCACATTAATGATAATTATATTTCATCTATATAATAGCAAATTCATCAATGTAGTTTCAAATTATTTTCAATAAAGAAATAGATTCCACCACTCCATTCCTTCATTCCACTCTCCATCTTTATCCATCCATGTTCCACCCCTATTCTCAATTCCACCATTCCATTCTCTATAATCCACACACATATATATATATATATATATATATATATATATATATATATATATATATATATATATATATATATACTTATATATATATATACTATATATATATATATATATATATATATATATATGGAGTTATTTCTTAATTATGTGTGAAAGAATGAGAGCCGATTAAAGTTTTGGCAATTTACGTTTTCAATTTCATGCAACAACCTTGCCTTAACCTTTCAGGTCTCTCATATATATATATATATATATACTCTCTCTCTCTATATATATATATATATATATATATATATATATATATATATATATACTATACTCTTATATATATATATATATATATATCTCCATATATATATATATATATATATATATATATATATATATATATATAATTTTTTTGAAGACATTGACAGTTGCAACCTTAATTCATTGTAAAGATGTTGAAAAAGTTAAAAAATGCAGTATAATTGACCAAAAATTGCTTTCGGTGTGAAATCAGATTCTTTCCTTTTAAATTTTGTTTATTAAAATTGTATGAACTTATTTCGAATTGTGTGTTTAGTTATTAATTATTTTCTTAGGTACGAATTTTCGTTCAAATAAAATAAAATGATAATTACATTTTATTATTAAAATTAAATGATAAATACGTTTACAAATAACTTAAAAAGGCAAAATATCAGAAAGAGCCAGGAGAATTATCTCGAAAATTATGACACTTACAGGAAAACCAAATACATATATGGAATCAGCGTATAAAGCTTATTACCGGTATGTAAAAAAAAAATAAAAAAAAGGAAAAAAAATACGACACTTACAAAAAAATAAATTACATATTTGGAATCAGCGTATAAAGCTTATTATGTGCAAAGTCGTTTTATGATTTAAGCGAATACCCAAGGGTAGACCGCATTGACACCAGGAGTCGGGGTCTCTCTCGGCCTCTAGGTGGACGACGGGAGGACTTCGTCCCCCCTCTCCCCCATCGGCTCGAGCCCCTAATGAAATATATTTCCTTGAACTTCAATTTTAGGGGCTCGAGCCGATGGGGGGTTCTCATATTTCCTTTTATTTCTCCACTTGTTAGAATGAAAAACGGTTTCTGCAAAATTAAAATTATCAATCCTCAGCGTTATCTCACCTTTGCTCTCTCTCTCTCTCACACACTCTCTCCCCCCCCTCTCTCTCTCTCTCTCTCTCTCTCTCTCTCTCTCTCTCTCTCTCTCTCTCTCTCTCTCTCTCTCTCTCTCTCTCTCTCTCTCTCTCTATATATATATATATATATATATATATATATATATATATATATATATATCCTTTTATCTCTCCTGCTCACTGCCTCTCTTTCTCACTATATATATATATATATATATCTCACTATATATATATATATATATATATATATATATATATATATATATATATATATATATATATATATATATATATATATATATATATATATATATATATATATATATATATATATATATATATATATATATATATATATATATATATATATATATTACACAACATATTTTCTTTTAAAAGGAACATTAAATTTGAAATAATGAACTTCATCATTAATAAAATAAATTGACTTTTCATTCTTTTTTTAACCTAATTTAATTTTACCCTAATCATGAAAAATTTAAACAAAATTGTAAATACTTTACCCAATGTAAACATGTATGCTAAATTAATGCTATAAATTGGAAACTAAGGATTTTCTAACGGCATCATTCTCGAAGGCATACTCTATTTTTATTTTTCATATGAATTATTGTTTTTGTAATTTTAAGTTCAATTTTATGTTAAAAAAATATTTTGTACACAATAATGACTTTAAATTAAGTATAACGTGACATTTAAGAAATTTTTATTTTAATTTTACTAATTGCATCATCAATTGAAAAAGCTTAGAAATTACTAGAATAACCAATTATTTTAAAATCAAAAATGGCAGCCAATGAAAATTAAGAATCCGTCAGAAAGCGACATTTGGCATTACATCGATTTAACCAATCAGATAATTCATAACATACTTTTCATATTTTTTTTGGGGTGCTACAAATTACGAGATCAGTAATGAATTTAATTAAATTAATTAATTAAAGAACTAAATTGTCTAAGTTGTTCATTACTAAATTTGCAAGTTAAGTATTAAAAAAAATTAAAAACCAAACAAACGATCACAGCTTAATTACCAAGCTGTTTTGTAACTTTTACCGTGGCTGTGATATGCTCCATATCTCTACTCTCTAGGCCCAAATAGTCTATCTAAAGAATCGTTCGCTTGATGAGTGGATTTGTGGTGAATTTGGTTTTAACATTTTACCGGTTATAATTTTCCTATTTTTATTATGTTATTTTTGTTGTTTCCCCCTACCAATGGTTTATAGACCCTATAGGCATTGCAGAAACCATAATGAAGCTACGAATAAAATATAGATAAATATTCTTAGAAATAGTAAAAACGTGGCATTAGAACACCAAAAAAGTAATTTCCAAAAACATGATAGGAGTGCAGAGCGGTGTTCCCCATCTCCCCGATTTTTACAAAAATCACAAGATATACTTTAAAAAAATAAATAATGAAAATCGTCGCTCTTTTTAGAAAAAAAAGTTACAGCCTCAAAGTTGTTAAAACTCAAATAGGATTTTCTTATATATATATATAAATAAAAATAACAGGATATACTCTAAAAAAAAATAATAATGATGCTTGGAAAAAAGTTAGAGCCTGCCTCTCAAAGTTTAAAATTTTCCCATAGGATTTGTTAATTTTACATAGATTATCTCTGTGTATGCCAAAACTTATCATAACCTGAACTAGAGGGCCTGAAATGAGACCTAACCTTGATGGATCAAAAATGAAATGTCTATGTGAGTTTTAACAATTTTGAGAGGCTAACTTTTTTCCTAAAGAGTGATGATTTTCATTTTCATTAGACTATTCATTATTTTTTTTTTTTAGAGTAGGCCTATATCCTGTGATTTTTATAAAAAATATGGGGTAACACCCCTCTGCACTACTATTACCCATAATTAAAAATATATTTTAATTTACAAAATTAGTCCACATCAAGGATATGTAATTTTTTCAAGTTCGTTAGAGTTCCTCAACATGCATTGAAGTTTCTGTAAACCTAGGTCTAAAATGGATGAATAGATGTTGCCATAAACCTAAGTCTAATATATATATATATATATATATATATATATATATATATATATATATATATATATATATATATATATATATATATATATATATATATATATATATATATATATATATATAGCTGTGAACAACTTGAGAACACATTTTGAGATCAAAAATTTTCTAAGTTCAAAAAAAAATTTTAAGTTCAGAATAGTTAAGTTAAAGTTAGGTTTTAATAAAATTGTTTAGTGGCAAGCTTCTGGCATAATTCCAGAAGCTTGTATAAAATTTTATAAAAGCAGCACAACTTTTGAACAAGACGCCAACTTGAAACCACATTTCAACCCCCTAGCTATAACTCAACTTTTATATATATATATATATATATATATATATATATATATATATATATATATATATATATATATATATATATATATATATATATATATATATATATATAAAATATAATAAGATTTGGTTTAGGTAATTGTTACCCCCGATTTTTATGAAAATCACAGGACATACTCTAAAAAAATAATAAAGAATAGTGAAAACGAAAATCGCTCTCCTTAGGAAAAAAAGTTACAGCCTCTCAAAGTTGTAAAAAAAACCATAGGATTTGTTATTAAAAAAAAAAAAAATTTTTTTTTTTAAAATCATGATATACTCTAAAAAAAAAAAAAAGAAAAATAGTGAAATGAAAATAGGCAGTCTCTTTAGGAAAAAAAGTTACAGCCTCTGAAAGTTTAAAATTTTCCCATAGACTTTCTTATAATAAAAATTAGTGGGCCTCGTGCTCGTTTTAGGGCCATCCTAGTTCAGGTTATGATAAGATTTGTTAATTCTACATAGATTTTCTCTGTGTATACCTAACAAAACTTATCATAACCTGACTTTGAGGGCTAAAATGAAACCTAACCTGGATCGATCAATATTGAAAAGTCTATGGGATTTTTAGCAACTTTGAGAGGCTAACCTAAACATTTTAATTTTAGATTTTCACTATTCTTCATTATTTTGAGTATGTCTGTGATTTTCATAAAATCGGGGGTGACAACCCTCTAGGTAACATATATATATATATATATATATGGGTGTATGCAGGGTGGGCACTTGCCCCCGCCTAAATCTTGGCCAAATAAAAACATGAACCTTGTACGTTTGCCAAACGACGTTTTTAAGGGTTTATTAGTAGAAAAACTGAAAAGATATATCAATCGAAAGATAATGAAGGAGTAATTACTAATTACTAACGTTTTAAAAATATTTTTTCTATACTTTTAATGTTTTTCTTTTCACATTGGCTTGAAGTCAACTAGCTGTGTGGTTTTTGTACAGAAAGCTTCTTCTGACAGTATTCTCCGCTAGAACTCAATATCCATGTATTCTTGCCACCAAAATTCTCTCTCTATATATAGTATGTGTATTTCCCTATATATATATATATATATATATATATATATATATATATATATATATATATATATATATATATTAATTATATATATTAATTATATATATATATATATATATATATATATATATATATATATATATATATATATATATATATATATATATATATATATATATATATATATATATCATGCTAACTATGCTATATATATATATATATATATATATATATATATATATGAGTAAAATATCTGAATTTGAATCAGTGTATATTTTCTGAAAAAATTTTCTAAGTTCAGAAAAGAAGTTAAGTTGTTTTTTAGGAAATTCTTTTAGTGCTGTGACTTCTGGCATAATTCCATCTTTCATTTCTGTTTCCATCTCTTCCTTCCTGTTCATTAAGTAAACAAATTGTCTCTATATATATATACTCACTATATATATATATATATATATATATATATATACTATAACCCATTTCTCTCAAAACAATCTCTTCCTATATCTCTTCTCTCTCTCATATATATATATATATATATATATATATATATATATATATATATATATATATATATATATAGTATAGATTTTACCAAACTTTAAAACGTTTGCAAATATTTACTAAGGTTTGATTGCTAAATATGAGGTCTAGAGCGAAAAAATTTGGTGCACCTATTAATCGCATCTAGTATGAGTGAAAAAAATTGTTATAATGGTTTGAAGTCGATTTTTTGAATTTTGGGAATTTTTTTTCATTTTTGAAAAATTTCACAATTTTCAGCATTTGCAGCCATTTTGAGATTTTTCCAGCATTCACTGCATTAAGAAATTTATAAATTAGTATGATATTGGATTCATTCCTGTTGGACCCATCCTTGATCTCATTCCACACCAAATTTCATGAAATTTTATGTAGCCCCCCCCCCCCCCCCCCCCCCCTAAAAAAAACCCACTTTGCACAAAAAAAAAAATTCCAAATTAATTGAAAATGTGCATGTATATGCGCTATAACTCCTATCAACATGCTGTATGGTTGTTTTTTTCCTTCTGTCAGTGTGGGGTCTGAAAACCCCCGAAAAAAAATGTAACAAAAAAAAAAACCCACTTAGGACAAAAAAAAAAGTTTTTACAAAAAAATTTAACAAAAAATTTTTTTTTAATAAAAGTTGTAGCAGATTGACAGGTGCAGTGAACTGCAAAAAAAAAAAAATTTTAAATATATAAATAACCTAGATTTTTTGATTTTTCTTCAAAATTTTTTAAAATTTTTAATTTTGATTTATAAGGTCTGTATTGAAGAAAAATAAAAAAATAATTATGGGGTGATCACACCTCTCTTTGATAGTACAGGTTTTAAGCTATGTATACATAAATGCATATTGATAGCACATTTCATTAAAAGTTATTTAACATTTATGAACCCGGGCAATTTCAGATTTCCATTCCATTTCCCCCCCCACCCCCCTCGTAGCCAATTGACTCAGTAACCACGGGAATCAACTCAGAGGCATAGGAAACCCATATAAACATACCTGACAACAGCAAAAACTAAAAAGTACCTAAAAATTGCTAAGGGTGCCAGATTTAAAAAAAATCAGCTAAATCTGGCAATACAGCTAATTTATCATTCTTACTTACTACTAACATGTTAGGGAAGCTCATTTCAGCCAGTGTCAACCAAAAATTGATAAAATTTATTTATTTTTTTTAGGTTTTCTGAAATTGGCCACCAAAAAATTTTTTTTCCTTTTTTTTCAAAATTTTTTAAAAATAGTTATTATTTTTATTTTTTTAATTTCTTTACAATAAATGATTGCCAAATGCCCATATTTTAATATATCCAGAACTAATTTCTGTAAGTGTTATAGTTTTTAAGTTAGTTACTTAAAAACAAAAAAAAGGCCGATTTTTTTCTGAAATTGCCTTGGTTGACGGTATCTTAATTTCATATTAAATTTTACTTTTTTTACTATTTTTTAATAATAGCTTCTAAATCAATGATGTAACTGACAATATGATGACATATTGTCACTCTAAGAAGGGTTTTTAGAAGTGGTTTTTTTTTACATTGGTTTTTTTGTAAACATTAGTTTCATCAATAATTATAAAATAATAAAACAAACAATAATTTTCCTAGGATATATAGCCTAAAACCTATATTATAAAAGTAATACTCGTGTAAATAGTTTATAGTTATAAACCAAAACTAATTGTTTGTGTAACACCTCTGCTCTCTCTTTCTGCTGCTGCTGCTGCTCTCTCTCTTTCTCTTTCTCATATATATATATATATGTATATATGTATATATATATATATTTAAGACTTGATTAGACATTAAGAATATGAGAGACAGTAAGAAGCCACATGGACATATCGAGAGACTGTCCCAGTCAGCCCACTACCCAAACATGCTCATGCACAAATCCACAAAGCACCCTAGAGACTTGTCAGGTTGTTACTGTAACTACAAATGCACCAATTTGGCTTAGTCAAAATAATGATATATATATATATGATACCCAAACCATCCACATGCATTAATAACTAAGTTATGGTCACACATGCCATCTAACAATAACTGCTATAACTAAAAACCCGCCAATTTGGCTTCGTCAATATATTATGATACCCAACCCATCCATAAAGACGAATCTAACCCTTTCTTAAATGTTGCAATCGAGTCACACTCAACAACCTCCTCTGGCAAACTATTCCAAAATTTAACAACGCTATTACTGAATGCATGTTTTTTTATATCAAGATGGCATGCTTTTCTTCTCGAGCAATTTTATTATTATGCCCCTGGTCACCTGTCCATGTTCTGCTATGAAAAATTTATTGGTCTGTATTATCCAATAGATGTAAATATTTTGTGGAACTTGTATCATGTCCTCTGAGAAATCCTTCTACAGAAAACATTCCCTAACTCCTTCAGCCTCTCCTCATAGCTCTTACCCTCAAACCCAGAAATCATCCTTGTTGCTCTCTCTAGCATATCTAAGTCTTTCTTTAAATAAGGGGCCCAAACTTGTGCACAATACTCTATTACTGGCCTAACATAGCTATTATACAGTTTACTTATTACTTCCTTGCTCTTGTAAACAACATTGCGATTTATTATGCCCAGCATCTTATTAGCTTTATTTCTAGCTTCCAAACACTGATTAGCTACTTTCAAATTACTGCTTATAATCACACCTAAATCTTTTTTCTTGGTCCACAGACAAGCAAATCCCCATTCATATCGTAGTTAAAACTTTTATTTGAGTAACCTAGGTGAATAACCTTACACTTTTTACTATTAAAATCATTTTGCCACTTATCTGCCCACCCAAGTTTATCAAGATCATTTTTGAATCTTTATGCATCCTTCACTATTCCTAACTGAGGTGGCCACTTTAGTATCATCTGCAAACTTAGAAACTTGCATTTAAGTCCCTGGTCTAAATCATTTATATATATGAGGAACAATAGTGGCCCCAGCACTGAACCCTGTGGGACACCACTCTTCACTATTTCCCATGAAGATTTATTCCCATTTAGTTGTACACACTGTTTTCTATTTCGCAACCACTCTTTAATCCAACCATGTACCACTCCACCTATACCACATTGCAATAACTTTTTCATCAGCCTTATGTGGGAACCTTATCAAAAGCTGAGTGCAATATACAATATCAACTGGATCTCCTCTGTCAATGCAGTCAGTAATGTATTCCATAAATTCTAAAAGGTTTGTCTGACATGACCTGCCCTTTCTGAAACCCTTACAATACCTTGTTATCTTCTAAACAAATGCTATCGAAATACTGAGAGTTCCAGTGGAGAATACTGTCTGAAGAAGTTAGCTGAATAAAAAGCACACAGCTAGTTGACTTCAAGCCAATATGAAAATGAAATCACATTAAAACTGTTAAAAAAAATGTATGTTTATATAACATTAGTAAAATTAGCAATTACTCCTTCAGTATCTATCGATTGATGTATATTTTTTTTGTTTTTCTACTAATAAACCCTTAAACACGTTGTCTGGCAAACATCTAAAGAGTTCAGTTTTGTTTGCCAAAAGATTTAGGGTGGGGGGGCGTGCCTCTGTGCCCTGCCATATATATATATATATATGCTCTGCTTATATATATATGCTCATATATATATATACTCTTTCTCTCTCTATATATATATATATATATATATATATATACCATGCTCTCTTTATATATATATATATATGCTCTCACTTCTCTCTCTCTCCTCTCTCTCTCCTCTCTCTCCTCTCTCCTCTCCTCTCCTCTCTTTCTCCTCCTCCTGTATATATATATATATATATATATATATATATATATATATATATATATATATATATATCTCCTCACTATACATATATATATATATATAAGGAATAAAATTTTCCTTTACTATTATTTATGAGTTAGGGGCATTATCTTCATTTTTTTTAATTGAAAAAATGACAATTATTTTCAATAACAAAAAATTTATATATTTGAACGTAGAGACAGTAAGAAGCCACATGGATCTATTGAGACTGTCTCAGTCAACTAGAGTAAATAGAACCAAACACCCAATATGCAATGAGAGAGAGAGATTCAATTTTTTTTTTTTTTTTAACTTCATTTCTATATATCGACATTTTTACTGTTACCTATACAACCAAAATTATTTATGTTAATTTGTTCAATAGAACAAATGGGGAGTGATGAGTTGTGAACCTTATGACAACCCACTTTGAATTTGTGTGCAAACAAGCCATAGAAATTACCTATGTTCAGATTCACATCTGAATCTCTAAATGATATTTGTTCTTTCTGTTTACCAATGATGTAACTTACAGTAGCTAATCATCTAAGTTCAAAGATAATTTAAAAAAAAAATCTTTAGACTTAATTAATTTTGAAACCTTTTATGGTACTAGTTCGGCAAAGGGTAATCATATCAGATATCATTATTTTTTCAGGTAATCTTAATTTATTGGATATCTTTGTTACCCATATTGTCTTCAAAAACATTAAAAAAAATTTGACTTTCGCTACATGTACAAAAAATCTATTTCTCTCCTCTTTCCTTTCACTTATCAACAAGCGTTCACTCTGCTCTTCTTTCTTTCTCTCACTCTCTCTCTTTCTCCTCCTCCTCTTTCTCTTTCATGCTCTCACTCTCCTGCTCTGCCTGTATGTAATATAAGAAAGTATTAAAAATATATATATTTATAATATATATATATATATATATATATATATATATATATATATATATATATATAAAAACATACTATATATATAGTTTTACAGTTCTAGATTCTTTTTAATATTTATGTAAAATGTTTTTTTTTAAATATTTTGATTGCATGAATACTTTCCTTGATGGGAATATTATAAAATTAATATCATATGATTACCCTTTGCCGAACTATTACCCTTTTTTAAATTTAAAAGTTTTTTATAGATAGTAAATCTTTCCTTTAGGAAACTTTCACATAGCTCAGTCTCTTCATTAGAAAAATATAGAAATTTTATTGTTTTTCTTACAAAACTTGTACATATTTTTTTCCTGTAAAAATTTGGCTATTTATTTGCTTTTGAAAACATGCTTTTGCTTTGATCTATTTATAATTTTGCAAATGCCATCATAGATATTTTTACCATGTACTGTTCCCAAAAACTGTTGTTCCATAATTTTCTTCATGATTGCAGTTGTTTTTATAATTGTAACAATTTTTGGATTAACTTAAATAACCATCAATGAAATAATTGATCATGTTAATTTGTGGTAGAATTGTTTTTAAGTTTGTAACTAACAGCTGTAAAAATGAATATACCATAATAATGCTGTGTTTAATATTAAGAGCACAGTAAACTTTAATGTTAGTTTGTTTTGTTGTTAATGATGTCATCAGTGGATACCCATTTCATATAACAAATAATTACACATTCATCCTCATCCCCTTATATATATATATATATATATATATATATATATATATATATATATATATATATATAAATAAATTTATGTTTGTATATATATATATATATATATGTATATATGTATATGTAAATATATATATATATGTATAATATATATGTATATGTAATAATAACTCTTATATATGTAATAATAATATGTATATATGTATATGTATGTAATATATATATATATGTCTCATATATATCTTAATAATAATAATAAAATATATATATATATATATATATATATATATATATATATATATATATATATATATATATATATATATATATATATATATATATATATAATATATATATATTTATATATATATATATATATATATATATATATATATATATATATATATATATATATATATATAGTGCTGTTACATAAAAAAAAACTACCTCATTTTGTAACATAAAAAAACCCCACTCCGTATCTGCAGTAACAGGTTCGACTGTCTTCCACGAATTAACTGCATCAAGTATGAGTGGAAAATTGTTATAATGGTTCGAAGTAGATTTTTGAATTTCTGGAAATTTTTAAAACTTTTAAAATTAAAATTTCAATATTTTTGATGGATTTTTTGAGAGTTTTCCAGCATTCACTGCATTAAAAAAATTATAAATTAGTATGATATTTGATTCATTCCTGTTGGTTCCATCCTTGATCTCATTCCACAACAAATTTCATAAAATTTTATGCAACCCTTCAACACACACATAGAGAGTTGAACCCAAAATAACCCACTTGTAATATAAAAAAAAAAAAAAACTTCAAAATCATGTATATGCACTATAACTCTATCAATATGCTGTATGGGTTTTTTTTTTTTCTGTCGATTGTGGGGTCTGAAAACCCCCCAAAATTTTAAAAAAAAAAAAACCATAAGCACAAAAAAAATATGTATGTTTTTAATATATATATATATATATATATATATATATATATATATATATATATATATATATATATATATATATATATATATATATATATATATATATAAATATAATAAAAATATATTCTAGTACTTTTAGCATTGCATTTAGGCCTATATTGAGATAGGTGGCCTGAGTGTGAGTTCGATCCCTATGTTTTAAGGTATAAGGAATTGAATGATGTGGTTTATAACATGATTGGAGCACTTCTACCATGGTTTAGAACCCCACCCCCTTTTTAATTGCTTCTAGTATGGTATATTCTTGGACCAGTGACCAGTGAGTGAGGGTGTGTTAAATTTTGCTCTCCAATGTTGGTAAAATAATATTTACAGGTTAGTAAGCTAATAATAATTTAAAGTATGTATGCTCTGTGTGATAACTGTGGGACTGTGAGAGGTGAATATGTGGATAGCTGCCCTGTATGTGTTTTGAATGCAGAGAATATGTTTTTAAGGAAGGAGATTGCAAGACTGAGTGAAGATATGCATGGATTGAAAGAAGAAGTATTTGAGTTGAAAAAGGAGGGAGTGTTAAGAAAAAGGTTAGTAGGGATGTCTAGGCTGAGGAGGAGGCGGGATATAGGGGTAGAAAGGAATAGTGATTCACCTAGGCAGGAAGATGAGAGGGAAAAGGATAGAGGTAGTTGATAATAGGTCTGCAGATGAATAATATAGAGTTGTAGGAATTAGAAAAAATAATAAAAATGAGGATCTCGAAAGTCAGTCAGCCTGTGACCTGCAGTAACAGGTTTGGCTGTGATGAATATAAGGGAGGATCAGAAAGAATCAGTTGAGTTTTCTAAAGGGAAGACTGTAACATTGCTAAATTGGAGACTCTATGACACAATACCAGATAAGGACTTTTCAAAAGAGAATAAAAAAAACAATTAGGAGTATGTTGTCAGGTGTGAGAGTAGAGTGATATTGTGGATATGATAGAGATTGATTCTACAAATGTTGATTCAGATGTGATTGTGCATGTGGGTACAAATGATATAGGACATAGAAGGTCAGAAGAATTAATAACACAAATTATAGGAGATTGATTCAGAAGATGAAAGCTAGTGAAGAAGGTGCATGATTTCTGGGGTTTTACCTAGGTTAGGTGCAGGTCAGGAATGGGGAGTAGGGCTTTAGGTGTGTAAATGAAGAGGGTTAGGAAATTGTTTTCAGAAAGTATTGGTTTGGATTTGTGGAGAATTTCTGGATAAAGATCTTTTGCAGCAGATGGAGTTCACTTAAGTCGTAAAGGTTCAGCACCTGTTTGGAGACTTGTTTAGCAAAACACTAGGTAAAAGTTTGGGGTGGTGGGCTAAATCTAGATACAAAATAATAGCAATGGTAACTATAATAGTTGGGAGATAAATAAAGCTAGTGTTGTTACAGGTTCAAATAATGATGATAATAAAAGCAACTTTCAGTATCACTGTTTCACTAATGCTCATAGCCTTAGAAATAAAAAGATGAGCTGATTAGTTATATAAATGAGAATCTAGACATTATTTGCATAACTGAGGCATGGGTTAATGAAGAGGTATATGGAGACTCCTTTCAGAAATATGAAATAGACGGATATTCACTTTATTCAGCAGAGGAAAGAAGGGTGGTGGTGTGGCGCTCTGTTGAAAGCAATATTCAATCTGTATTAATGACTGACTTTAAAATGAATCATGATATTGAATCGGTGTGGGTAGATATTCTTATATACAATAAATCATTTTAGAATAAGGAGGGCATTTATAGACCTCCCTGGCCAGAGTCAAGAATTAGACGCGGAAATTGTAAAAGAAATAGAGACAGCATGCCACAGTAAAGAAAATGGTATGAATCATAATGGGAGATTTTAATTTACCTTTAATTCATTGGCAGGGTTGGCATGAGTGGGCCCGACCCGAAAAAAACCACCCGGGTTTTTTTTAACCAACTTGAAAAAACCCGCTATTTTGCCCACTTGGGTTTTTCAAAAAAAAATAATTCCATGAAAAAAATAGTAAAACAAAAACAATCATATAAATTATACTCTTTTTTACTTTGTGAAATGTTTATAAGCTCATTTTAATTCATTTGTTGAAATATATATATATATATATATATATATATATATATATGCTCTCTCTGCTATATATATGTATATATAAATATATATATATATATAAATAATATATATATATATATATATATATATATATATATATATATATATATATATATATATATATATATATATATATATGAGCCATGTCCAAAAGTGGACCTGCTAGATTTTTTGAGATGGTGAGGAGTAACCAGGTCTTAAGGTTTGTATCATTTCAACAAAGTACTTCAATTCAATAATTAAAAATGAGACGTTGTTAGCATAAAAAAAAAACTTTGAAATTTTTTTATCAAGAATTCCTTTTTGTGCAGTTGCCATTTTAATGGTATATTTAGACAATTTTTTTTGGAGTTTTTGATGTGTCAGATACAGATAACCATGTTTTCATTGTTGAATGTCTTGCAGCCATCAAAAAAGTAGGTGAATCCCTTTCTTCTACATCTGTAAGATCCATACTTTCAACGGTTGTATTAGCACTTGATTCACTAGATTTGCCAGAATATGACAAGCGCTTACAAGATTTTTTCAGATGCACTTTTATTCTTTCAATTTTATTGCTAATTGCATCACTGTAATATTTACATTTTACATTGCTGGTGCCTTAGACATTCTGAACTTCAGTCCATTCATTTCCTAGTTTTCTTCTGGATCCCAGAGTCTTTGGCATTACTGTTACAATGAAACTTATAATAACTTGAAAACAAACAATTAAATTAATATGAAATTGCAGTTATTACTGAAAAGGAAAGGGAAAATGAAAAAAAACAATTTCCCCCAGTTTTTTTTGGGTGATTTTAATTTTCCTGGCATTCATTGGGATTCCTTGTCTAATATGGACCATAGTAGTTCTGCATTCATAAATTGAATACTAGATAACTTTTTGATCCAGATGGTCCAAGAACCCACAAGATACGATGCACTACTAGACTTAATATTAACTAACGATGAAAGTATGGTGGATGAAGTTAGAGTTGAGGAGAATTTAGGACTTAGTGACCATAATATAATTAGATTTAATATGGATGTGATATCTGGGCTAAATTGCAAGTTAATAAGGAAAAAGATCTTAGATTTCTGAGAAATTTTACCAAATTTCGAGACATGCTTAGTATAACTAACTGGGATAAAGAGTTTAAAGACCAAAACTGTTTTATCATGTGGGAACATTTTAAGTAAATTTTAATGAATATTCAGTCAATATGTTTTAAAGATAAACCCATTAGGGTGGCAAAGAGAAAACCTGTTTGGTGAAATAGAGAGATAAGAGAAAATTAATGAAAAGCGTAGATGTTTAAAATATTCAAAGGTAGTAATAGGGGAAGATGATTCAGAAAATTATAGGAAAAATAGAAATAAAGACAACCAATCAATAAGAAAGGCAAAGAGAGGCAGAAATTAATAGCAAGGAATAGTAATAAGAATCTGAAGAAGTTTTTTAGCTTTTATAAATTTAAAAGTAAGAATAGGACAATTGGTCCAATTAAAATTGATGAAAATTTGGTGAGTTCAGATAAAGGAAATGGTCAACATTTTCAATGCTTATTTTGCTTCAGTGTTTACTGAGGAAAGATTAGATAATAGTTTGGAGACTAATAGTTCTTGTATGCATGTAACAAATAGACTTACAGAATTTGAATTTGACGTAAAAGATATAAAACGTTTATTAGATCATATTGACAGTATTGTAAAGCTTCAGAGCCTGATGGTATATATGGTAGAATTCTCAAGGAGGGTTGTACCAGCTTGCAAAGGCACTGTATTTGATTTTTAAGCGATCTATAACATTTAGTGAGGTACCAGATGACTGGAAAATGGCATATGTTGTGCCTATTTATAAGAAAGGTAGTAAGGAAGATTTGGGAAATTATAGGTCATTTAGCTTAACATCTCTGGTTGTAAAGGTTCTGGAAAAGTTAATGAAAGGTCATATAGAGAAATACTTAGAAGATAACAAGCACGGTTTCAGAAAGGGTAGGTCATGTCAGACAAACCTTTTAGAATTTATGGAATACATTACTGACTGCATTGACCGAGGAGATCCAGTTGATATTGTATATTTAGACTTTAGTAAAGCTTTTTATTAAATTTTCAATATAATTTTAATACAATATTTACATGAACCCAAGTCAGTAAAGACATAAAGACATAAAGAGTGGTTGCGAAATAGAAAACAGTGTGTACAACTAAATGGGAATAAATCATCATGGGAAATAGTGAAGAGTGGTGTCCCACAGGGTTCATTGCCACTATTGTTCCTCATATAAATGATTTAGACCAGGGACTGAATGCAAAGGTTTCTAAGTTTGCAGATGATACTAAAGTGGCCACCTTAGTTAGGAATAGTGAAGGATGCATAAAGAGTCAAAATGATCTTGATAAACTTCTTGGGTGGGCAGATAAGTGGCAAATGAATTTTAATAGTAAAAAGTGTAAGGTTCTTCACCTAGGTTACTCAAATAAAAGTTTTAACTACGATATGAATGGGGATTGGCTTGAGTCTGTGGACCAAGAAAAAGATTTAGGTGTGATTATAAGCAGTAATTTGAAAGTGCTAATCCGTGTTTGGAAGCTAGAAATAAGCTAATAAGATGCTGGGCATAATAAATCGCAATGTTGTTTACAAAGGAGCAGCAAGGAAGTAATAAGTAAACTGTATAATAGCTATGTTAGGCCAGTAATAGAGAGTATTGTGCACAAGTTAAGGCCCCTTATTTAAAGAAAGACTTAGATATGCTAGAGTGAGTGGCAACAAGGATGATTTCTGGGTTTGAGGGTAAGAGCTATGAGGAGAGGCTGAATGAGTTAGGAATGTTTTCTGTAGAAAGGCGATTTCTCAGAGGGGACGATACAAGTCTACAAAATATTTACATCTATTGATAATACAGAGACCAATAAATTTTTCATAGAACAGGTGACCAGGGGGCATAATAAGAAAATTAAGAAAGCATGCCATCTTGATATAAGAAAGCATGCATTCAGTAATAGGGTTGTTAAATTTTGGAATAGTCTGCCCAGGAGGTTGTTGAGTGTGACTCGATTGCAACATTTAAGAAAGGGTTAGATTCCTTTATGGATGGGTTGGGTATCATATAATATATTGACGAAGCCAAATTGGCGGGTTTATAGTTGTGATATAGTTATAGTTAGATGGCATGTGTGACCACAACTTAATTAATGCATGTGGATGGTTTGGGTATCATACTTATATATCATTAGTTTGACTAAGCCAAATTGGTGGTTTTTAGTTACAACAAATTGATAAGCCCTAGGGTGCTTTGTGATTTGCATGAGAGCATGTTTTGTTAGTAGGTTGACGGGACAGTCTCGATAGACCCATGTGGCTTTTACTGTCTCTATTCTTAATGTCTTAATGTCATAATTAAGACATTAAAAAAAA
>JABUQX010140433.1:0-27196 GCA_015478945.1 Trachelipus rathkii
GTTACTTCGTTCCAATCAATGATTTACAGGTGTTTAACCGTTTTCGCATTTATCTATTGAAACGCTTTCGCGTTTTCGTGCATATACTTTCAATATATATATATATATATATATATATATATATAACTTACGCATAACGTGCTTTAACCCCTATGCAGGGGTAACACGGGGAGACAACTGAACTTTAAGGCCGGCTATCCCCAAACCAGCGCCACCAACGTGTTCGCAGTCGAGTTTTAATTCTAGCCAACAGGTAGATAAAATATATATATATATATATACATATATATATATATATATATATATATATATATATATATATATATATAACTATATATATATATATATATATATATATATATATATATCTATATAAACTTCCTTATAACGTGCTTTATCCCCTTCTTAGGAAATCGAACAGAGGGTAAAATCGAACTTTAAGGCCGGCTATCCCAAACCTGTCACCACTTTCATTGTAACGTGTTCTCTTTTAATTCTTGCCCCCAGGACGATAAAACTCAGACTGCTACGCGGAGGGTGAACCAGCGTCCTCTCGCATGGGAGTCACAAAATATCAGAATATATCTTTCCTACACAAAGAGGTGTTTAATATATATATATATATATATATATATATATATATATATATATATATATATATATATATATATATATATATATATATATATATATATTTTATAACTCTCTCATATATATATATATACTTTATACTCTTTATATGATTGGCCCTATATACTATATATATTTATTCCTCACCACTATCTCTCAGTCCTCAGATTAGGGGTAAGGCGCGGCATACAAAGGAACAGAAAAGTTGAAGAAGAACATGACGCAAGTCGAAAAGCCCAGCCTTACCGCAATCTTTACACCCCTAGTGAGAAATCGTCGCAATCTGAAGTCAGAAAAATCAACCCTGAGGCTTCATGAGACTGAGACGGACCCTCACTTACGTATCTCGTCAATGTGAGGTTCTTCCCCTGGGCAAAGCCCACAACCATACCCCCTCACAAAACCCCGCTACTCACTCCTGCTATGCACCATTATTCTCGCCTCTGCCAAATTCCCATTCCTCTACTCCAGCCAGTCCTTTACTGACTAAATCCACTTTTTCTTCGGTTTCCCGGCCGGTCGATTCCCGGCACACTCACCACTATACACCAGCTTAACCAACCGACTCTCATCCATCCTTTCCATATAACCAAACCATCTCCATGAACTCTCGTTTATTCTCTCCCTTCCTTTGTTAATGTAAAGGGACTAAGTCTGGAGTGTTTGTGACTGAGGGTTTGTTGTTATCGGTGTTAGTTAATATATAGTAGTGAATAGGGTTGGGAAAAAAACCGTTTTTTTCAAATCGTGTTTTTTTCATGTTTTTTTCGTTTTTTTTCATTTTTTTTCGTTTTTTTCATTAAATGTATTTTTAAAAATATAAAGAGGCTAATGATATTGTACTTGAATATTTTTCATTTTCAAATATAAGGATACTTGAAATTAAACAAATATTCCATTATGATTTATAAAATAGCAGAACTACCTTTCTCATATATTTTATCAATTGTTTTCGTTACAATTTATAGTAGGTTGTAGCCTGCAGACTGCTGTTTGTAGGCTTCTACTTTCTAATTTAACTATGTATTTTACATTTGTATCATATAATAATATTTATAATTTACTTTTAAATATTAATGTACATTATATTTATAGAATTAGTCTGAATGACAAAACTCAAAAGTGACATAAGGTAGATTCAATAAAAATATTGAAATTAAAATTATACCAAGGTGTAAATGAAGGAGGATGAGTGAATGACTAAGACAAACAATATTTTGACTGGAATAAGCTTTTGATTACTTTAATCACTAGTCCACTCCCAGGGGCCCAGTCACTGCTGAAATTGCTAATTTGCTGCTGTGCTCAGTGACTCTCTGTCAAGCTCATTATCACTGGAGAAGTAATCGGCGTGATCGAAAGCCATTTAATTTTGATATATGATGATGGGGTGATGTCCAGTCGTATAGTATCGTGTTGAGAATGACAGTGGTGAAGAGCGTATGGGCAGTAACAGGACTCTTAGCTTAGCGCATGCTTCCACTAATCCATCCTTCAGTTGACAAAAATTTTCAGAAATTTCTAGTTCTGGATTATCAAGCAATAAATACCAGATTTTGCAACGTCTACCGCTCAAGTTATATTTCATGCGGCCTAAGCTACCTTTTATTTCCTCCACTCCTGCGGCTTTTTGCACGTGGCATTTCTTAGTTCTGATTAAATAATTATGATAAAAATAATTTTGCTGTTAACCGGAACAGTGAAGGTGGTTTAATTGATTCCAAAGAAAACTATTATGAATGTCAAAATTCAGAATATAAAATAAAAAGTAATGACCATGAAATTTTGAACACAAACTCAAGGGCTTCTACTTGTTGGAAATTGGACAAATGTCCGGAAATTGACATATTGCTAAAGTTTACATATAATTGTTCCATTTTTAATAAATTCACAACGAGTAAAAGCAAGCAATTTTTACTGTTTTTTAAAACTCTATATTGTTTTAAGTGAAAAAACGTTTTTCGGAATGAAAAGTAGGGAAAATGATTTTTCTACATTTTAGATAAAAAATACTGAAACTAAGGGGTATATATCTATATTATTAATTGTTCAGATGCATAATCTTCGGGGCGTGTTAGGTCCAGGGGATGAACTCAACATTGACATCACCATGATGAGGCTGAGAGGTTACCGTGGTCTTGTAGGCTGAAAGTGGACTTTATGGCAGAACAAGTTAGATGATGGTTTTACGTTTTGCTTGCTCCTTTAATTTGTTTCACTTGCATGTTTTTACCCCATATCTAGTGTCAAAGAAAATGTATATATAATATATATATATATATATATATATATTATATATATACTTTATATAATATATATATATATATATATCAATATATATATATATATCTGTCTGGTATATATATATATATATATCATACTATATATATATATATATATATATAATAACAACTAACCTGTATATCTATAAATATATATATATATGTAAATATATCCTTGTGAAATAATAATGTAACATATATCGCATTTACCATAATAGCGCAAACAATCCTCAAACATATATATATATATATATATATACTATAATAATATAAATAATATATATACGGTATATATGTATGTATGTAAAATAATAATATCATATATATATCTTAACTACCAACAACATATATATGTAATAATATATATATATATATATATATGTATATATATACAATAATATATATATATATCTTAACATGTATAATATATGGCATCATATATATATCATATACTTTAGCATCATAATAACAACAATAACAACATAATAATATTATATATGTAACAATATATTAATAATATATATATATATATGCATGTCAATATTTATGCATAATATATATATAATCTATCATAACTATATATATATCATATCATACTTATATGTGTATATATATATCTCTCTCTAAGTATATATATATGCAATATAATATATATATATATGTATATATATATCATATAATATAATATGCTATATATATGTATATATAATATATATATATATATATATATATATATATGTATATATTTAAATAATAAATAACTCTTTATATATATATATATATATTATATATATATATATCATATATATATAATATCTATGTATATATATATCATATATATAGTATTTCTCTAGGAACATAATGATAATTTCCTATTTCTCTTTACCAATTTGCAGAACTGAGTTTGAGAAGATAGATTAAATCTATATTTAAAATGTTAGATGATCTTCCGGAATGTTCTTGCTTATTCACCAAGGAATCTACAAAAGGAGCCGTCAAACAACTTTGTTGAAGTGAACAATATCTTCATGAGATCAACTAAATTGTTAGATAAAGATGGAAGGGGAGACTCATGAATACGACACAACATGCTTTTTGGAGCTCAATGAGGTATGATACATAAGAAAGGTTTGGAAGTGAATGTTATTATGTTATGTTTAGAGTAGTCGTGCATTATTTTAACGCTTGTGTTGATTGAACGGTGACAAATCTCGTCATTATAATTTTTTACTAGAATTATATTAAAATTCATTTTCCTATAAACGCTTATTGCAAACTAGCGACATATCTGCCTCCTATCGGTAAGTGGGCAGAGCTACAATTAAGTGTTCTTTGTGACCATATGGTGTGACCATATACAATGTCTTTAGGGCAATTTTTTTCCATTATTAGCTGCAGAATAATAAATTTTGACCTGTCTCTTTTCTATCGACGGAGCGTTATTATGATTAATTGCTCCTTCTTATGTATATGAAATACGGACGTGACGTATTAAATTCAGTTTCTAAAACGTATGTATCTCTAAATGAAGAGATCTTAGCACGTTTATTTCAAGACGCCTGTGTGTGTAGGAGTAAGAATGTAGTTGTATGTGTGTAATGGATTGCCATATAAAATCTCCATACTCTTTTCACCAGACTGTTAAAATAACGCTAAAATAATAATGATAATTTTAATAATAGCATTGTTTTGGTTAAATATGGATAGATATATTAACAAGTTAATAAATAAATTATTTGTCATATTAGGACTATTACACTAGATTATAATATCGCTGAATAGCAGTAATAAAGATGTTATGCTACTAAAATATTGATTTGTATACAGTTATGAGCCATTATTTTTACAGTATCTTTGCCTTTTGCCATATTATTGAGTAGTTATCATGAAGTTAATAACAGTATATATTTTAAGAGCAGTGCGGTAAAACATATTCAAAAAGATTGTTTTCGTACCCTCAGAATTTCTCTTCTATATTACACCAATGGGTATTGGATCTTCAAATTCTTTTGATTAATTTAGAATTTAACAGATATAAAATCACTCAAGATATATCGTCAAATATAGATGCATTCCTGGGCACTTATTGTATTTATGGATTAATAATTTTTCACATTATTATCATCATCATCCACCTTCTCTACACAAGACTGGGGGTAAGGTTCGTGACATGCACCGGAAACAGAAAAGTAGTAGAAGAATATGACAAGTCGAATAGAAAGCCCAGCCTTACCGCCCCCTTTGTACCTTTTAGTGAGAACTCGTCGCAGTCAGAAAATCCACTCTAAAGCTTGACGGACCCTCACTATGGCATCTCGTCAGCCTAGGGTTCATCCCTTGGCCCAGGTGGGCCACAACCATACCTCCCTCACAAAACCCCGCCATTCACTCCTATTATGCAACTTTCTTCTTGCCTCTGCCAAACTCACATTTCACTCTCCCTCCATGCGTTCCTTCGTGAAGTAATCATCACTTTTTCTTCGGTCTCCCAGCCGGTCGATTCCCAGTACACTCACCACTGTACATCCGCTTAACCAACCGACTATCATCCACCCTTTCCACATGACCAAACCATCTCGACGTACTTTCATTTATTCTCTCATTTACCCCTTTCTTCACACCACACAACTCTCTAATACGTTCATTCCTTATTTTATCAATTCTTCTCACACCTAACACGCCCCTAAGATTGTCCATCTAAACATATTGTACTTTAGATCTATATCTCTTATTCCAGACCATAGTCTCACTACTATACATTAACACAGGTAACACCATACCCTCATGTAAAACCCTAGCGCACTCAAGACTTAGATAGAATAACTGGTTAAATGATCAAGAGCTGGAGGCGACACTCTGCATCATCAGTTCCCTATTTTCATCAACATATATCCTAAATAACTAAACTCAGACACTTGTTCCACCAGCTGCTCACCATCTAACATAACTTCACACCGAGGACTGTCCTCACTCACAACCATAACCTTACTCTTATCTACGTTTACTTTCAAACCCCTCCTTTTACACACCCTGCCAAATCTCTCTCTACCAATAATCTCATATTATTATGACAGACGTAATAGTTTAAAGATTCGTGCATTGCGTTGACAAATATAATTTTTATATTACAAAAGAATTCTCAGAGTCAAGATTTCATGTTTGTAAAAAGGTTGGTAGTCTCAGACTACTCTTAGGAATCATATAAATTTAGTCTTTTCAGGTTATGAACGATTTTTTACATGACCTCATGTTTTAATAACGGCTCAGTTTATCATAATATGTTTCAAAAATATTAGTCAATATTAGTCATAATTTGATTTGCTCGCTGTGACTGAAACAAAGATGAAAGGAAACGGTGAAAATGAGTGGTGGTGTGAAATGTGTGTGTGCTGGTGTGGAAAGGAATGAGATGGTGAGAGAAGGAGTTGCAATTTTGATGAGTGACATATGGTACAGAGCTATTGTAGACTTTGTGTGTGAGTCCTAGAATTCTAATGGTTAAATTTAAGTTTGAAAAGGTCAAGGTATGTGTGGTTGTGACGTATGGTCCATCTGAGGGAAACGTTGAAGAGAGTACGATTTTTTGGGATTATCTGAATGATGTTTTGGATGGGGTGAGTAGGGCTTTGGCCTGTGTTCAGGGGGACCTGAATGGTTGGATAGGTGATCAAAAAAGGGATGGTATAACAGGTGGTTTTGAGGTGTCGGGAGAAAATGAGAATGGTAGGAAGGTGATTGATTTCTGTGAGGAGAGAGAGAGGTATGTGTGTGTAAGTAATACTTTCTTTAAACACAAAGAGTATTCATAAGTATACTAGAGTTGGTGTAGGTAGAGATGGTATCAAGTGAAAGAAGTATGATTGATTTTGTGTTGGTGAAGAAGGAGATGTTGAAGTATGTGTTGGATGTTAAATCAGTGAGGGGTTTAGGAATGGGATTATCGGATCATTATGTTGTTCTATGTAAAATTAAGTTAGTGGGGGCTTGGATGGAGAGGAAGGTGATACGGAAGGAAGTGGGTAAAATTAAGAGTGAGAAGTTTAGTGAACAAGGTAATAAGGATAAGTATGTAAGAGAGCTGCTCAAGTAAATCAGTTGAATGTGAGTGAACAAGTTGAAACTGAGCAAATCTGGGAGCAAATGAAGGAAGCAATTGTTAGCAGTGCAAAAGAAGTATGTGGATGTGCTAAAGTAGGAAGTAAGAATGTTAACAGTGAGTGGTGGAATGAAGAGGTGATGCAAGCGGTTAAAAGTAAAAAAGAAGCATGGTTGAATGTACTAAAAGCAAATGATGAAGTTTCAAAGAAAGATGCTTGGAATTATATAAGGAGGGAAGTTCAAACTGCAAGGGTTCACTTACGTAGGGAGAAAGAAAGAGAATTGAGCAGAACTTAGTTTGGAGGAGATGAATGGGGACTTCAAAGGAAACAAGGAAGCTCTTCTGGAAGAGAAAGCACGAAAGGTTAGAATGAGAATAAGGGGAACCTAATTAGAATAAATAGGGATATTGCTTTTGTAACTGATGAAATGGTGTGAGGGGAGTGTGGAAGGCACTTCGAAAAATCTGCATAATATTGGTAGTGAATGTGTGTGATGTAGGTTTGATGGTACAAGAAGGAATAGGTATTTTGGGGTTAGGGTTATTGGGTGGATGATAATGGGTAGAGATTGAAAGTTGAAGAATGGTAAGTATCTGCAGGTATAGATGGTACTGGTGGAGTCAAGAACCGGAGCCGAGATGGTGGATGAGTTGAATTTGGAAGTTGTAATAAAGCGTTTTGTGGAGGTATAGTTCCAAGGGATTGGAGGGAGAGAGCAATGTATTGCCCTTATAGCCGGGGTGTTGGGAGATAAAAAACTGTAGAGTATAGTTTGTCTTAGTTTATTAGGGTGTTGTAGGGAGATATATGCTGGCGTTTTGATTCGAAAGAAGTGCGTCAGTGACTGGGACTGATTTGGTGAAGAACAAAGGAATTGCGTTTAGATTAGTACAGAGGATATTATTTGGTCAGTCTTTTACATTATCAGAGCAAAAATGATTGAGAAAGAAATGAGGGAAGAGAAATTCATTTGGGTTTTATGGATTTTTGCAACGTATGATAGGGTTAATAAAGGAAGCTCTATGGCTTAGTGATATATGGTATTGTTGGTAGGCTTCTGAATGGAATCAAAAGTATGTATGACATTGGTGAAGCGTGTGTAAGAATAAATGAGTTGTCAAGAGTGATTAGTTTAGTATTAATAGCAGGTGAGGACTGGGTTATTAATTATGTCTCACTTTGGCTATTCCAATTTGTATATGGATTGGGGTTATAGAAACAGGTGGGGGATTGGCAAAAATGAATTGTTAAGATAATGGAGAATGGGAGGATGAGTGGAAGGTTTTCTCTTCTAATATATGCAGAGATGGATTGGTTCTATTATAATGGTGAGATCTGAGAAAGTTTGAGAGGATTGGTAGAGAGATTTGGCAGGGTGTGTAAGTAGAGGTGTGAAGAAAGTAAACGTAGATAAAATGAAATTTATGGTTTGTGAGTGAGGACAGTCCTAAGTGTGAAGTCCTGTCTTAAGATGTTGAGCAGCTGGAACAAGTGTCTGAGTTTAAAAATATTTAGGGTATATGTTAGATGAGAGGGAACGGATGATGCAGAGTTTAGTAGGAAAGTTTGTGAATGGCAGGAGAGGTGGCTGGTGCAATCAAATCGTTGAATTTGAATAATATGTAAGGAACTTTAAGTCTTGATTGCGTGGGTGCCCATGAGGGTGTAGTGTTGCCTGTGTTGTTGGCTATAATAGTGAGACTATGGTCTGGAATAAGAAGTATAGATCTAAGGAGGATTCAATGTGTTCAGATGGACAATCTTATAGGGGCGTGTAGGTGTGAAGAATTGATAAAATGAGGAATGAACGTAATGGAGAGTTGCTCATATTGTGAAAGAAAGGGGTAAATGAGAGAATAAATGTAAGTATGTTGAGATGGTTTGGTCATGTGGAAAGGATGGAAGATAGTCGGTTGGTTAAGCGAATGTATAGTGGCCAGTGTGTTGGGAACCGACCGGCTGGGAGACCGAAGAAAAATTGGATTGAGTCAGTAAACGAATGTTTGAAGGAGAGAAATGTGAGTTTGGCAGAGGCGAGAATAAAGGTGCTTAAGGAGTGAATGGCGGGGTTTTGTGAAGGGGATGGTTATGACCCACCTGGGCCAAAAAGGATGAACCCGCCGTGAGCGATTTTACCATAGTAGGGTCGTCTTGTTCGTGAAGCTCAAGGAAGTGGATTTTCTGTCTGCGACGAGTTCTCACTAATTAATGATACAGAGGGGGCGGTAAGGCTGGGCTTTCTTTTCGACTTTTGTCATATTCTTCTACTGATTTTCTTTTCCGATGCATGTAACGCACCTTACTCCCAGTTTTGGGAAAAAAAGGTAGATGAAGATGAGATGAGATTTGGCCGCATGAACGCAACTTTTATTCTTATTGCTTATATCCACCCTCGAAAATGAAGTCATCCCACCACGCAATTATACTTCAATCTTAATAATCTTCTCTATGCTTTTCCTAGTCTTCATAAAAGACTGAAGTATTATTCATATTTTTAGATACCAACTTTGTAATTAATAAATTTAGTAAAGGAAGGAAATTTTAACTCCAGTTTTAGTTAACAGTAAATTTTTTTGCCCTAAAATAATAATAGAAATTATATCATATATCTTTCTTTACAGAATTTCAACTATGACCCAACTAAGGAAGATAATAGAGTTGGCTATAGCATTGTATTATCCAAAGGAGAATTATTTCTCAACGATATGAAAAGATTTCACAAGATTTATGGAACTTTTACTGAGACAGAAGCCGTTTTAACTGGTTTTGGGGCATATTACATTTTTAACAAGGAATTTCCAAAACGATATTGTCAATTCTTAGGACTGTTAGAAATCGTGATTCGTCCTTTAGGAACGAAATTTTCTCAAGTCGAAAGATCTGATAAATTAAAAGATTTATGTAAAAAAATGAAAGTTTAATTTTATTTAGCTGTAGTTTGTCTAATGTAGAATTCTCTCATTTAAAATTTAATTCAGCTTGTAAATCGTTCCGTGGGCAATGAAACCCAGTTTCACCAGAAGTTTTTTTTTAAATAAACAAAATATAAAGTTTTGTGGCACTTAAAATCCAAGGTTCATCCATTAACGTGAATGGCATCCTCTCCAGGTAACTTCATGTGATGTAATTTGATAAAAAAGTTTTAATTGAGCCTTATTCTTTTGAAGACGGACATATCAATACAGTCCAAGGTAATTGCCGACCTACGTTCTTCCTACCGTGGATGACAGGCACTGGACAGTAGGATGGAACAACTGCCTATGCAGTTCGAAGACACACTGTAGCTATCATGATAGATTTTTAAAGAAGAATAAGTAACGAAAATTTTGAATTTTGTTGACTTTCACTCGATCTGCATTACCAGGCCTTTTGCTTTAGACTTCATTTACCCGAAGGAACGAGTGTAAGTCAATAAGCCCCGGACTATCCAGCAGTTAAAAAAAAACATTCTTGAAGAAATTTAATCCTTGACACCAGGGTGGAAAAAAAACATGTTTTTTATAAAAAACAAACAAAAACGCAATGCAATAGTAAAAAAAACAACAATAATAAATGTCATATTTTAAACTTTAAAAGCAATATTTTAGCAGTTTACTTGTTCAAATAGTATTAAAAAAATAATTTATATTAATGTGTAACTTTTTCTGCTAAAATATTTATTTTAAGCTTTCATAGAACAGTTTTATTTTAAACATTTTGCACTTTTCCTATGAGTAATAAAAATTTCTACTATTCACAAATTATTCTTGCTTAGTCAGCATATTCAAATTATTTGAAGAATATTAATGTTTTATGTAATCCAAATTAAATTCTCTTTAGTTAAAATATTTTAAAATTTTATTGTAGTCAAAATATATTTAAGAAATTTCTCAGGAATTATTAAAAATCATACGATATATTTTTTTTACTTTTTATACCTACGTTATGGATTATACCTACTAAAAATAAAGCCTTTAGTATAATAATAATTGTCTAAGGTGGAATTAGGGGGAAAGGTTTAAGTGAAGAATTCGGCTTTAAGGGAAGGGAAAACGGCAGTTGTGACACCGGAAGACACTAAAGAAGAGAAAGATGAAGGATCAAAGTTAGTCGTTTTTTGTTGTTGTTGGTTACATTATTTGTGCTGTATCTTAGCTTAAATGCATGTATTAAGGACTGGAATCCTAATTGTAGAGTTAAAAAAAAAAAAAGTATTATAATTTGAAGGGATTTGCTGATTAATTATTTAATTTTTTTTCAGTTTACTATCCTTGACTTACTTCTGTTCTTATGATTTTTATTTTCAGAAAATGATAAATTAAAAGCTACAGTTTGAGTAGAAAATTAACGTTAGGAAGTATTCTCTATGGATGGTACTAAATAGCCTTAAAAAAAGTAAAGCAATACATCATACTGCTACGTATTTATAACATCGCAATATTACGTTTTCGTAACTTTGTACTCCACCTGTGACATATTGTGATAACTTGTTCATCAGACTAGTAAGTATGTCTCTTTACCAAAATCTAGATTAATATCAACAGATTTCCCTTTGTCGGCACAATCAGTAAAGCACTTCATGAATTCAATAAGGTTCGTCTGACAAGATCTACCCTTTCTAAAACCATGCTGAGAGTTATGCAATATATCATATGAGAATTGTTTCTATTTGAATTTTCATTCTTTCTAAAACCTTTTCTACTAATGATGATAAATTAATTGTCCTATAATTTCCCAAAATCCTCTTTACCACCTTTTCTGTACATAGGCACAACATATGCTATTTTCTAGTCATCAGGTAGCTCACAATAAGCAAAGGATATGTTAAGTAATAAGTAAAGCATACACAATATTATGGCTACCATCCTTTAGAATTCTGCCTTATATGCCATCAGATTTATTGCGGTTAATATGATCAAATATTCTCTTAATTTCTTCAACCTCAAATTGAAGAGAAAAAAAATCTTCGAAATATTGTTCCCCGTTATCAAACTGGAGATTATAATTAGCTCTTTCAGTTGCGAATACCGAAGAAAAGTAAGTATTAAACATATTTGTCAAGCCTTCATCCGAATTAACCAATTTATTAATTGGAACATTTTTTCTATTTTTTTCGTGTTAAACTTGTAGAAGCTAACAATTTTTTTTCTGGTTCTCGATTCAATACCAGTCTAAACACACACCTCTTATATTCTTGCCGATTCGCCTACATTTAACAGCTCCGCTGTTTCCCTTTTCCGTCGCGAACATAAAATTTTATACAACATTTAAGTTGTGATCGTGCTTAAAATCCTTTTCTTTTAGTCTAGAAACCAACCTTAGAACGGTCTTCCAGCCCAGAACAGTCGCTGCCCGGATAGTTTCTGTACATAAATAAAAAGGATAAAAAATATGCTTTGAATATGTTCCAGCACCTGATGGGGGGGGGGGGGTCAGATTATTCTGTCTCAACTTACTATTCCTTTTCTCAATTTTCATCCAAACATGGATCGTAACATATGTGACAACGAAGATGTCTATCCTAGCTATTCAGATTTGAAATCTTCCGAACTTTTATCTATATGACTTTGGATCTCCTATCAATCTAAATTAAGACTGTAGTCTACACTAAGCAAGAAAATATTAATTACTTTTCACTTGATAAATATTTTTAAATTATGAAACGTTTTACTGCAATCAAATTTACTAAGATATTTCATCTAAAAGGTCAAACTACTATTCAAAAATAATAATGATAAACATGACAAAAAATTTTTTAAAGTGTACAAACATTGGGATAAAATCAAAGACATTTGAGAAAAATATTCTTGGGAATTGCACTTTGTACTGTACATACAATATCAAATTTTCAAAGTTATAATATAAACCTTTAAGTCAACTGTTAATATATAAAATAAATTACAGTAACAGGCAATATTATTTCATTTTCAATACTTATATAGTATACACAAATTTATCATTGGTTTTCCACGAACTAATTATAATGTAAGGTTAACTTATTAAAACAAACCAAATAAAATCGACAAATATTTACATTATGTACATAAAATGAAGCACTAATAAGGCAAGGTTTCTGTGTTACATAACCAACATTTGAAAAGGGTGTTCAAATAAGGTGAAAAGCTGGAGGCAAAACATAATTACATAAAATTAGTATCAAAGAGAAAGGTAATTTGTGAGGAAAGCAAGGTTGTATTACAACTGAAGACAAATAAAGATTATTGAAGAGAAGTAAATAATAGCCCAGCTATTAGTGTTAATGGTTTACATTAAACCACAGAAGGGATAGGATGTAATTGAGGAATATAAAATTAATATAACCAAGAATTAACAAAATCAGTTTGAAAATGTCCGATATTATATTTATGCCAAATAATTACGAAAACAATTTTAAAACATGAAATGTAAATAAATATCTACAAATAATATGATTATTCCATGTAGCGTACTTCATAATATTTTTTAAAAAATGGAAGAGGAATGACTATTTTCCGCATTTTCTTGTTTAAAAATAAAAAAAAAAAAAAAAAAAACATAAATAAAGATTGATATTCTTGACAGAGCATCTAAATTGAAGATAAAAAAATATTTAACTGCTTTTGAATACCAGAAATCAACATAATGAAAACATGTTTCCCGTAATTTGCTGCTTTGCTCTAAAAGAGAGAGAGACAAAACCCCTCCCCGAATTTTATTCATTTAAAATATTAACCTTTTATAATTAATTATCTATTTGTATTCTGTATTCGCTAAATACTTAGACCACCCGTCACTTCAATGCAGGCACCAGTCATGAAACTGCTCTTGTCCGACAGCAAAAATGAAACTACTTCAGCAACTTCTGTAAACAAGAATTCTTGAATGCTTTAAAGATTTCTGATAAAATACTTTAAAATCCAACTTAAAATACGATGTTAAATAAATATATAGCTCAATGGTGTAACACTTTAATTAGTTACTCAGTTTGTTTCATTTAGAAATAATGTAGTTTAATGAAATTTTTGATGAAATTTTTGTTTTTAAATACAAATAAACTAAGAGGAAAACATTTGGTTAGACTTTATACTAAATATTGATAGCCACAATTGACCACCCCGTCTATAGATAAAAATTCTTTTGTTTATATATATATATATATATATATATATATATATATATATATATATATATATATATATACTCTCTCACCTATATATAATATATATTATATATAACTTTATATATATATATATATATATATATATATATATATATATATAACTAATAATATATATATATATATATATATATATATATATATATTCTTTATATATATATATATATATATATATATATATATATATATATATATATATATATAACATATATATATAATAACCATATATATATATCTTGTATATATATATATATAGCATATATATTAACTCTGGTATATAGTACATTTATATAAATTTGAATAAAACAGATTGGTTTAAATATTAATTTACAATTAAGGTATATATATATCTTCTTATATATATATATAACAATATATATATATATATATATATATATATATATATATATATATATATTTCATATATATATATATAACTATAATATATATATATATATATATATATAATATAGAGAAAGATAAAAATGAACATAAAAATTCAGGTTTTCTAGAATGGAAAAAGTTCTTATATAATATGTATATATATATTTATATATCTTTGCTATATATATAGCATATAATAACAATAGCCATATAATATATATATATATATATATATATGCTAATATATATATATATATATATATATATATATATATATATATATATATATATATATATATAAATAAGGGGAATCTGCATAGAATAATCAATAGGAATTGTGCTTTCGTAACTGATGAAATGAATGTGACTAGAGTGATGGTGGGAACACTTCGAAAATCTGCATAAAATTGGCAGTAATGAAGAGGTGATAGTGAATGTGTGTGTGGGTTTGATGTTAAGAAGGAATAGATATTGCGAGAGGGGATGAAAGGGTAATTAGTAAGGGGAGGTAATGGGTAGGCGAGAAAAATGGTAAATCTGCAGGTATAGATGAAATTACCAGTGAAATGATCAAGAACGGAGGCGAGATGGTGATTGATTGGATTTGAAAGTTGTGTAACAAAGCGTTTATGGAGGATATAGTATCGAGGGATTGGAGGAGAGCAGTAATAGTACCCTTATATAAGGGTAAGGGTAACTGTAGGAATTATAGGGGAATTAGTTTATTAAGCGTAGAAGGGAAGATATATACTGGTATTTTGGTCGAAAGTGCGTCGAGTGACTGAAGAACTGATTGAAGAACATGGTGCGTTTTTATGTGGCTAGGACTTGGATCAAAAATATTTATTCATATTTTGATTGAGTAAAATGAGGGAGAAGAAGAATAAATTGTATTTAGGTTTTTTGGATTTGCAAACAGGCGTATGGTATGATTAATAGGGAAGCTCTAAGGCAGGTGTTATTGATATATGGTATTGGTGGTAAGCTTCTGAATGGAATCAAAAGTATGTATGACGATAGTAAAGCGTGTGTAAGAATAAATGGAGTTGAAACTGATTGTTTTAATATTAATAGAGGAGTGAGGCAGGGATGTGCTATGTCTTCTTGGTTATTCAATTTGTATATGGATGGGGTTATAAAAGAATTAGAGGTGGGAGTGGCAGGGGATGGTTTTAGAATGATGGAGAATGGAAGAGAGTGGAGGGTGCTCTACCTATTATATGCGGATGATTTGGTTTTGTGTGGCGAATCTGATAGAATTTGAGAGGATTGGTACAGAGATTTGGCAGGATGTGTAAAAGGAGATGTTTGAAGGTAAACGTAGAAAAGAGTAAGATTATGGTTGTGAGTGAGGACAGTCCTCGGTGTGAAGTTATGTTAGATGGTGAGCAGCTTGAAAAGTGTCTGATTTTAAATATCTAGGACATATGTTACTCCCTTGTTGGATGAAAAGGAACGGATGAGTGCAGAGCCAGTTGGAAGGAAATTATATTATATCTTAATGTATGTATGGAAAATTATGTAATTAAATCGTTAAAGGTGGATGTAAAGGGAATAATCTTGAGTGTGTCAGGGTCTTACATGAGGGTATGTTTTTTAATAATAATGATAATGTTGAAAATTTAATATACACAAGCCAATAAAATATATAAGATACCGTAATAATATCATAGTTAAAAGGTAAAAGTAACGGAGTAACGGCACTTCGTTACTTTTCCTTTCAAAAAACGGAATAATGATAACGGAACTACTTTTTTCGAGTAACGGAGTAACGATAACGGAACTACTTTTTGAGTAAAGATGCCCACCTCTGTAATTAGGTACCCAGTTTGTTTCATTTAGAAATACTTCATGTAGTTTGATGAAATTTTTATTTGTTTTTAAATAAAAATAAAATAAGAAGAATATAGTTTTACCTTCAGGTTTTCCCATCCTCTTCAAGGGAGTAACATATAATAACATACTCATAACATTTTCTGGAACAGTTTTAACCATTTCAGTATCTATAAATCCAGGGAGAATACAATTCACTCTTATACCTTGCCTGTAATTGCAATAACAAAGTTTAAACTTTTTTTTTTTTTCATTTCATCTATTAAAACTTATTTTAATAAGATGAATAAAGGCTTAAACGTCTAGTTTCTTATTTTTAAATTTTATGTCAAGGATGTTTTAAAGTTCTTCTATATGGCGTAATTTATGCCTACCTCTACAAAATTCTTGAATAAAAGTTTATCCTCTAAAATGTAAGCAAACAAAAGTTAAATAAATAAAAATTTAAAATTAAATTTTATCATTAATATTAAAGGTTTAAATAATCATGTAAAATATACTTAGAACAAAGACTTACTTTCCTAGTTCCTTTGCAGTTGATTTAGTAAATGCTTCTACCCCAGCTTTGCTTGCAGCATAGTTGCCTTGTCCCATATTTCCATGTTTTGATACTATACTGCTAATATTAACAATAGATCCCGTTTCTTCGGTTTCTTCTAAATGAGTAATTAATTCTTTTTGTACTAAAAATGTGCCCTTAGGATAGCCAAATAAAATTTATATCAAAAATTTGTTAAAAATTCTGAGGAAAATCTATTTAAAAATGTAGCATACTTTACTATATAGATAACGATCAAGAGAAAGATTTACAAAATATTCCATTTGGGCTTTCAAAGATAAAAAAAAATAGGTAAAATTAAAAAAAAAAATTGGGCTTTCAAAGATAAAAAAAAGATAGGTAAAATTCAAATAAAAAAAATATTTTTTAAAAACTATTTAGCGATTTATAAGAGAGTTTCCAGTAATGCTAGTAGTGGGGTTATAGATACATTAAAATCATTAATAGAGTTATTTTCTATAACAAGCAAAGTTACTTTTTTAATTTACCAGAAACGAAACATGAGAATATTACATAACAGCTTTTCCTATAATGCCACAGATATACACACACACACATAATAACATGTAATATTAATAATTTTCCGTATTCTATATTCTTATATTTAGATATTACTCAAACTTTCTGTAATAATATGGAACATCTTATAAAATGTACCTAATAATATTTTTTTTTTTTGAGTCAGTGTACAGGACCCATCACGGCTCACAAAGAAGCGGCCACACTGGGCTGAAAAATCAGCACCATGGGAGGGCCCTGGAACATGCATTTTTCAAATATCAATAATAATAATAAATTAATAATAATAATAATAATAATAATAATAATAATAATAATAATAATAATAATAATAATAATAATAATAATAATAATAATAATACCTTTAAATTAACATCTAAAACTTCCATAAACTGCTTTTCTTCCAATTTCTTAAGAAAATTATCTCTAGTTATTCCTGCTGCTTGGGCCAATAATACTGGATAATTTCCGTAATGATTTTTAGTTTCTTGAAATACATTCTTAACAGAACTCGAGTCTGAAACATTTAGGTGAAGAGCTAAGTGGTCATTGGGATCTGTAAAGAAAAATATTTTAAAATTAATTAATTATTATTATTATTTTATTATTTTTATTTATTAAATATTTTTTTGAGTTCCTGTACAGGTACAGGTACAGGCACTGCTCACTGAAAAGTGACTAGACTAGTGTGAAATCAACATTATGGTCTGCACTTAAACAAAACGAAGTAAAGTGTCAATATAGACGTCACATTTTATGGATTAAGTTCAGTTTCCGCAAGAAGGCAAAAATAACGTCCGAACGAAAGTGCAGAGATTCATCTAGAATGTAGGAAAGCCGTTTCCTATAAGAAATGGAGTTTATTGTACGTAAGTACCTGCTAAGTGGTGTTCGCTATGCATGACAGTCAATCAAGACATTGTGAACTGAGAGAGGTGTATGGACTTAGCAAAACGGAGAGGATAAGGGTTTTCCCAAAACTTGAGGTATCCGTGTGTCAAATTAGTTGTAGGCGAACTGGGAGAGAAACCAACTTTTCAAAAGGGGTTTCACCGAACGGAATTTAGCACCTCGTAGGTCCTCACTCCAACAGTCTTGAAAACCACTTTTGATGGGGGCGTGGTAATCAGTTGCTGGGAGAATGTCCATTCGGAGTTACTATTGGATTTACGGGAGACCGCCGCCTGAACTGCTGCCCCATCAGCTCGCTCATTACCAGCAACCCCCATTAGCTCTGTCGTAAAAATAGATGAACAGGAAAGCAGGGTATGGGACAAAGTGCAGTCAGGAAATATAACTTATGCTTCTTCACAATCTTTTGTCTAGGGACCAGTACAGGCAGCCATCGAGTCAGCGTGACTTGTCTGGTGGAAAGAAAGGACGGCATGAAGGAGAGAAGGGTGGCCAGACTTCGGCAATGATCACATCTTTGTACATATCCGTGGGGGTGGATGTAACTAATGTTCAATATAATTTTCATAAGAAAAAGCTGCGAGCTGTTTTCGCAGTGAAACCTGGAGATATTCAAAGGCATCAGCCACTACTAATGCAAATGACCAAAACGGTGGGAGAAAGGCCACTATTATTATTATTATTATTATTATTATTATTATTATTATTATTATTATTATTATTATTATTATTATTATTATTATTATTATTATTATTATTATTATTATTATTATTATTATTATTATTATTTTTATTATTTTCCTCTTCTCCCAGATTTGGTGTGAAGAAGTGTGCAGCATACACTGGAGACAGAAAAGTAGTAGAAGAACATGACGTAAGTCGAAAAGAAAGCCCCCTCTTACCGTCCTCTCCATACCCTTAAGTGAGAACTCGTCGCAATCAGAAAAATTCACTCTAGGGCTTCACGAGACTGCAACGGACCCTCACTGTGATATCTCTTCAATGTGGGGTTCATCCCCTGGGCAAAGCCCGCAACCATAAAGCCTCACAAAAACCCGCCATTCACTCATGTTATGGACCTTTCTTCTCACCTCTGCTAAACTCATATTCATCTCCTTCAGGCATTCCTTTACCGACTCAATTCACTTTTTATTCGGTCTCTCAGCCGGTCGATTCCAAGTACACTCACCACTACACATCCGCTTAACCAACCGACTAGCATCCATCTTTTCCATATGACCAAACCATCTCAATGTACTCTCGTTTATTCTCTCATTTACGCCCATCTTCACACCAAACAACTCCCAAATGCGTTCATTCCTCATTTGATCATTTCTTCTCACACCTATTATTATTATCAGAGTTTAAATATTCAGGATATATGCTGGATGAAAATGAAATGGATGATGCTGAGTGCAGTATAAAAGTTGTTAGTCGAAGGAAGGTGGCTGGTACAATTAAATCTTTAGTGAATGCAAGGAAACTAAGTCTTGAGTGCAATAGGGTTCTGCATTAGGGGTATGTTGCTAACGATGTTAATGTATAGTAGTGAAACTATGATGTGGAATAAGAGATAAAGATTTAATGTGTAGTCTGTTCAAATGAACAATCTTAGAGGTGTGTTAGGTGTGAGAAGAATTGATAAAATGAAGAATGAATGTTTAGGGAGTTGTGTTGTGTGACGAAAGAAGTAAATGAGAGTGTATTGAAGTAGTTTGGTCATTTGAAGAGGATGGATGGTAGTCGATTGGTTAAGTGGTTGCATAGTGGTGAGTGTGTTGGGAAGCGACCAGTTTAGAGACAAAGTGGATTGAGTCATTAATAGAGTGTCTGAATTTGGTTCAAGCTAGGGGAATGGTGCATAATAGGAATGGCGTGGTTTGTGAGGGGACATGGTTATGGGCCTGACCAGGGGATGAACCAAGACACTAACGAGATACCACAGTGGGGATCTATAGCTGTGAACGAAGCTCTAGAATGGATTTTTGGCTGCGATGAGCCCGCACTTTAAGAGTATGAGGGGATAGTATTAGGGGCTTTCTTGGTACACTTTGGTCATAATCTTCTTAATTATTTTGTTTCCAGTGCATAGGTTTGAGCACCCCACTTCAAATCTGTGGGGGAGCCAGGGGGGAGGCTACTGATGCTGTTTTAATTATTATTATTTGTGAAAGTATGAAAGAATTCCAGGGCATTAAAAACTAAATATGGACGTTACAAATTACAATATCAACGTAAATTTTGAAAAGAATCAATTAAAAATCAAATAAATTAAAACTAAGCTAAGTAGAATAAACTTTGCACTTTTCTATAAATTATAAAGATGGCAACGAACATTGCTATGGGATTTTAGGAAAGGAGGTAGAATCTCCATAAGCTTGTAAAGACTGAGAGGAAGTACATTTTTGGTCTACCTGGAAAAACCTGATACACCCATAGTCAATAAAGACCAATTCCCAAAATTAAAGCAAAAGCAAGGGCCATAATTTTCCTATGAATTAATATTCTTTTACAAGAATAAAAAAAAAATCTTTAAAAAAATCAATAATTACAAGTAGCCTGAAAATTGAATGCATTAAAATTTTACACTTAACAAAATAGTGTTTTTATGGCACAAGCCAAGCAAAATGTTTTTTGGTATGTGAGCTCGGACTCTTGGAACTTCTGTTTAAATTTTCTTTTTTCTTGGCCAAGAGTGGGGGGAAGATCAGAAAATACATGAAGAAGGGTGGGGAAGATCAGAATATACATGGGAAAGGGGGGAAGATCAGAATATACACAGGGAAGGGTGGAGGGGAAGATCAAAATATACATGGAAAAGGGGGGAAGATCAGAATATACACAGGGAAGGGTGAAGGGGAAGATCAGAATATACAGTATCCAAAATTGACTCTTTAAAATATCACATTTAAAATTTTATGAAAATTACTTTTTAAAATATAATTAGCAATATATGTAAGATGATATTATAAAAATTTAAATGGCAGCTTTGGTACTAATTAACAAACTAAATACATTAATGATGATTACTTATTAATGAATTGACTGTATCCTGAGCTTTCTTTTCATTAATATCTGTAACAACTACACGGGCCCCATCTCTGGCTAGAATTCTGGATATAGCTAATTCCCCTCCTCTCTCTCTCCTCTCTCTCTCTCTCTTTCTCATATGTATGTGTGTGTGTGTGTGTGTGTATGTTGATGTGAATGTGGTTATTTTCCTTGTGTTTTTTTATGCAGAGTGATTGTGGAGTGGTGTGTAGTTTTGTGTGAGTGGAACACTGCTTTAAAGTGCTAAATGGGAATGGGAGCTAGGGTTTTCATTTTTAACATTTGTCTATGGGTGTAATTATAAAATTATAGTGATACCAGTTGATTTTCATGAACTTTTATGAAGTGTTTGAAATGAAACATAATGAAAAGGAAAAAAAAAAAGAAAAGAGAAAAAAAAAAAAGACTTGACAAAAAAAGTTATGAAGTCTCTAAATTTTATGTTATAAATGTGTTAACTATATACTGCCAGATGATTCTTCCTTTTTTCATTTTTTTTTTTTTTTTGAGTAAAGACAACTCTATGACGTTAAATGCATTAATATTTTATTATTTTTCAAAACTCTTTAGATAAAATTTTACAGTCTCCTTTCCTCCCATCCTCCCTCCATTCTCTCTCTCTCTCTCTCTCTCTCTCTCTATATATATATATATATATATATATATATATATATATATATATATATATATATATATATATATATATATATATATATATATATAATCACAATCAATGTATTTAAGTTTCAGATCATCACCTTCAATTATGTATTTTAATAATAATAATAATAATAATAATAATAATAATAATAATAATAATAATAATAATAATAATAATAATAATGGTTATTTATAGTGAGTGGGAACCTTAACAAATACAATATGGTATGTTAAAAATTAAAATTAAAAGTTCATGTATGTGATTTTCAGAAAGAGCGCAGTTTTTTAAGATCCCAAAATCGGATATGTTGTAACGATTCTCTATTTCATAGTGTGAGGATCTTTTATGAATAATTTGGCTATATTTTTATCCTTATTGTAACTAATAATTTGTAATGAAATCAGTCTTTTCTTTAATCTGGGAGAAAGTACTCGCAATCTCTACTTACCAGTTACTAAAGCAATTCTACCACCGAATATAGAAACCATTTTAATATTTCTAACAAAACGTTTCCAAACAAAAGTTTATATGTTTATTCTTTATTACTGTTTGCTTTCTATGATTGTCTATCTCACTATCTATTATCTTCAAATATTACTGATAAGAATAGAGTTAAAATTTAAAATTTCCCAACTCTCCCCAAAGGCAAAAAACATAATTATCAGCTGTTTTCTTTCGTCAATACATTCATTCATAACAGTAGTGTTAAAAAAAAATAATAACTTATAAATGTTACTCATAAATTAAGTATAGAAAACTTAACGTTTGATCTATTACTTTTACAAAAGCATCATAATTAAAAAAATTATTCCATTATAAATAAATATTTATCGAATATTTATTATTATTATTATTATTATTATTATTATTATTATTATTATTATTATTATTATTATTATTATTATTATTATTATTATTTTATTATTATTATTATTTTTATATTTATTATTATATATATATATATATATATATATATATATACTCTCCTCTCTCTCTCTCTCTCTCTCTCTCCTGTCGTGCTTTGCTCTCTATGGCAATGCGAGTAAAGTTCTTTCGATAACATACCCATGCTCTCTCTCATATATATATGCTTCTAATACTGATGAGAGTTCTAGCGAAGACTGTCAGAAGAAGCTAGCTGTATAAAAACTACACAGCTAGTTGACTTCAAGCCAACTTCCATAAAACTATGGAAAAAATGTTTGCTTATAATACGTTTGGTAATTTGTAATTATTCCTTCATTATCTATCGATCGAATGATATATCTGTTTTTCAGTGTTGTGCTCATAAATTCTTAAATGCTATCGTCTTGAAAGGCTTATCTAACATTTTTTTTACTTCGCTAAGATTTAGGTCCATGTACCGATGCACCCTCCTGCCTACGCCCATGTATATATATATATATATATATATATATATATATATATATAACCTCTCTTCCTCTCTTTAATATCTCCTCACTCCTCTTTCCTCACTCCTCACTCTTTCTTTATGTGTAATATGTATGTGTGTGTGTGGTTCATGGGATTGGATGTCCCAGTTTTTTTTGATCATAAAGTTTTAGATTAAGTCCAACAGTTTGGATTTAAATTTTTTCATGAGATTAAGGGTAAAAATTAAATTAGGTTAAAAAAAGAATGAAAAGTCAATTTATTTATTAATGATAAAGTCCATTATTATTTCAAATTTAATGTTCCTTTGTTTTTCCTGTAAGTGTCATACTTTTCGAGATAATTCTCCTGGCTCTTTTCTGATATTTTGACATTTGAGTTATTTGTAAAACGTATTTATCATTTTAATTTTAATAATAAAACGTAATTATCATTTTATTTTATTTGAACGAAAATTCATTACCTAAGAAAATAATTAATAACTAAACACAATTCATGGAAATAAGTTCATACAATTTTAATAAAAAATTTAAAAAAAGAAATCTGAGCTTCACACCGAAAGCAATTTCTGGTCGAATTCCCTTCCATTCCCTCTCTCTCTCTCTCCTCTCTCCTCTCTCTCTCTTTCTCTCTCTCTCTCTCTCTCTCTCCTCTCTTTCTCCTCTCTTTCTTTCTTTCTTTCTCATATGTATGTATGTATGTATGTGGTGTTGGTTTTAGGGCGACAGCTGATCCATGTCTCAAAACTGGTAAGGATTACAGGGAAGATACATTGTTGGATCCTAATAAAGGACCACAATGCAGGAGCAAAGCAATCTCAAAACTACAATAATACAACCAAAGAGATGATGGAATCATGTAAAATTTCAGTTAGGAAAATCTTAAAAAATAAATAAATAAAAAGTACAAATATTTACTATTTTTGGGAGTAGGGGACGAATTAAAGGTGTTGGTGGCAGTGGGGGGCTCGAGCCGACAGAAGAGGGGAACACACAGGGGGGGACGTTTTCCATACCCACGGAAGGGACGGAGGAACCCCCCGCGACACCCAAATACCAAAGAGCGGGGTTCCGGAGACCCTCCCCGGAGATGAGGAATTCCCAGAGACCCCGACTCCTACCATCGGTGCAGTATACCCTTGGGGTATTCTTACGCCTTTAGAAAAAAAAGCAAAATTTAATAGAAGGGCAGTCTATTTATTTTAACGGTAACCAATAAAAGGTCTCTAAATGGAGGCTCTCTAATCATATTACTATAATTATTAGCAATAATATTTTTATTTTTTTATTTTTTTTACATTTTCCTATTTAAAATTTTACCAGGTTCCAAAATGTATTCTTTTCGCTAATAACAGATTTTAATTTACATTCGCTTTAAAATTGGACCAGCATTCCAGCAATGTGCTCCTTTTTCCTGTGGCTATTGTGGTTTTAATGAATTGATGATGATAATGATCTGATAAACCCATACCTAACAATATATATGTATATATATGTATATGTATATGTATATATATATATATATGTATATGTATATATATGCATAATAATATATATTCAGGAGGATGGGTTGTCTTTGCGTTTATACTTGTGTCATTATTTATGTTAGAGAATTTGTAACCTAAGTTCAAGCTGAAAAGTATAAAAGGCTTGCTCAGCTTACTTATTTAGTCAGTCTCTCCCACTCATTCGTCACAAGCAGTTGGACTCACTTGCTTGCTCTTCAACAAGAAAATCCAGATTATAAAAGAAACTTACCAAGCCAAAGAAAGAATCTAATAATGTGGAGACTGTTATAATTTCTATTTATTAAATAAAGCTTCAATTGTTTTACGGATTTTTATATTAACATCATAATATAGCAAGCCTAAGTATAAACATTTGTAAAACTTTTAAAAAATTTGTATTTGCGTTTATACTTGTGTCATTATTTATGTTAAGAAATTTGTGTCCAAGTTCAAGCTGAAAAGTATAAAAAAAGGCTTGCTCAGCTTACTTATTTAGTCAGTCTCTTCCACTCATTCGTCACAAGCAGTTGGACTCACTTGCTTGCTTCAACAAGAAAATTCCGAATTATAAAGAAACTTACCAAGCCAAAAGAAAGAATCTTAATAATGGGGAGACTGTTATAATTTCTATTTATTAAATAAAGCTTCAATTGTTTTACGGATTTTTATATTAACATCAAATTCATATAGTGGAGCCTACTCTCAAGTTTACAAAAAAACTAAAAAGAAAAAAAAATGAAAAGGAAACAAATAATAACTCATTAAAAAAAGAACTTATTAGGCCCCCCCTATATATTGGTGAACCGGAATAGAACACCCATAACTTCAATCAACGCCTTCTAAAAAACACAATGAAGAAAAGAAAAAAGTACAATAATACAAATCCCAATCAGAACACTCGGAGAAAATGACTCAAGCAAACGAATATTATCAATACGAACTTCAATTTTCATTTTTTTAATTAATTTTGGATTATGGTTTTCATTTTTTACACAACTATCACAGTTCGAGGATTCATCGTCAGACATAGCAAACTTCCTTTACGGGTATGGATTTCTTCATCATTTTAAGTTTGGATTATGGGGCGAAACTCATTTTTGATTCGAATTCCACTACGAACTCAGATTCCTTTTGATTCCTAAATGGTTCTGTGACCTCTCCCTTTATGTATGAAGAAATTTTCAAATAAAAAGGACTTAAATTTCAAGCAACTTTGCATCTACATATGTAACTTCCTTTACGGTATGGATTTCTTTCATCGTTCAAGTTTGGATTATGGGCAGAAACTCATTTTTACGATTCCGCTACAGGAACTCCTGATTCCTTTTCGGGTGTTCCTAAATGGTTCTGAAGCCTCTCCACTTTATGTATGAAGAAATTTTTCAAATAAAAGGACCTAAACTTCAAGCAACTTCGTCTCTACATATGTCAAGAAGCAATGTTTCTCTCGTGACTACAACTTTGCAAGAAACTACGTGCGCATTGGTCAAATCATGGATACGTTAGAAACGTCTTATACTGGACCTTTCCTTGGATTTAACGGTTCGATCGATGTGGCCTATTTAACTTGTGAATAATTCAATTGTTTTATATCAATAATTATGTATGAACATTTTTGTATTTTTATGCATTTAAATGTTTGTATGTTTGCTTATATCTAACGGATATAACCAAATATGCTTGTGTTTAAATGCACCTTTAATTTTCTGTACATATAACATTATTGTATTTTTATATTGCTTTTATATCTTGTATAATTATTATAACATACTTTATCACTCCGTGTCTAGGGCGGGGCGGAAAGTAATATAGCAAGCCTAAGTATAAACATTTGTAAAACTTTTAAAAATTTGTGTTTGCGTTTATACTTGTGTCATTATTTATGTTAGAGAAATTTATAACCTAAGTTCAAGCTGAAAAGTATAAAAGGCTTGCTCAGCTTACTTATTTAGCCAGTCTCTCCCACACACTCGTCACAAGCAGTTGGACTCACTTGCTTCAAGAAGAAAATTACGAATTGTAAAGAAACTTACCAAGCCAAAAGAAAGAATCTTAATAATGTGGCAAATGACCCCATTCCACTCCACTCCTCTTTTAATAAACCCCACCTCTCTCTCCCTCTCTCTCTCTCTCTCTCTCTCTCTCTCTCATATATATATATATATATATATATATATATATATATATATATATATATATATATATATATATATATATATATATATATGGGC
>JABUQX010140434.1:0-7500 GCA_015478945.1 Trachelipus rathkii
TATATATATATATATATATATATATATATATATATATATATATATATATATATATATATATATATATATATATATATATATATATATATATATATATATATATATTTATGTAAAAATATATGAAAAGATTAATTTAAAACCATTAAAAATAAATAAGGCGAGGGTATATTATATATATATATATATATATATATATATATATATATATATATATATATATATATATATATATATATATATATATATATATATATATATATATATATATATATATATATATATATATATATGCCCTTATGAGTTATATGGATCCGTTAATTTTGTGTTTTATGTGATTTTTTTTTCCATATATTGTTAGCATATGATACTAACAATAAATTAAAATAGTTTTAAAAAAGATACGAAATTTTTAAATATTTAAAACTAAATTATAAATAGGCAAGAATGTTCATTTTGTATGAGAAAGAAAACATATTTTAGTGCTAAAACGGGAAAGAATTCAAGGTAGGGTAAAAATTAATGTTTTAGGGTAAAATTCGTTCCTTATTAATTTTTTTTATCATATACATTGATTCGGTGTAAACTTAACAAAACTTATTAAAACCTGAACTAGGGGGACCTAAAAAAAAATCTACCTATATAGTTTGACTATGCAGTAAACCTATACCTAACCTACATGGATCGACGATGCAGTAAATCTATACCTAACCTAGATGGATCTACTTTGCCGTAACTTTTTTCCTCTTGTTTTCGGGTATTTCTAAATAAGATTTTTGCATTTAAGAAAATATCACGAGTAGTCGCTTTGTCCCGGTAACTGCCAAACGTACGATGCTTAAAAAAGGTACGATTTTGTTAAATAATTATATTTTTTTTTATTTGAAATTTTTTTATCCTCTTTATCACCACTCAAATTTATTGTTAGCATCATATAATAAAAATATATGGAAAAAAAAGAAAAAGAAAACAAATATAATGAATCCATATAATCAATAAGGACCTCTAATATATATATATATATATATATATATAAATATATATATATATATATATATATATATATATATATATATATATATATATATATATATATATATATATATATATATATATATATATATATATATATATATATATATATATATATATATCGTTACCTAAAAATGAACTAACCAGACCCAGATCTTACGGATGAAATGTAGATCGAAATATATCTAGACTTAATGAAAGAATTGCGTGTGGGCCAGATTTCCCGTTTTATCTTTTGTCATTCCATTTTCAGTAATTTTAAAAATGAACGGTGTGGTAATTTTATTTCATTAGGAAACTGTTGATTGAAGGAGAAGAAAATTGGAAAAAAATACCAAAATTACTTGTCAATGATAGGATATATATATATATATATATATATATATATATATATATATACATATATATATATATATATATATATATATATATATATATATATATATATATATATATATATATATATATATATATATATATATATATATATATATATATATATATATATATCATTACAACTTCTTTGATTGTTTTGGTGATTTCGGTGACATTCGCAAAAATGTTAAGGCTCCTCATTTAAATGGACTGCTTTGAAGATTCGCAGGATTAGGAGAATATATTGAAGTTATTGAAGAATGTTAGGAAGCTGCACCAGTGCTCAAGGTATTCCGAATAAAGTAATGTAATGCAATTTCAACACCTGTATCTTGAGAACTATAGAAGAAAGTCCTTGACGGTGGTGAACACCAAAAATGATGGTAGGAAAACGAAAAAGAGAGAATGTACTCTAGTTTTGGAGTTTAGATTGTCGACAAGTTAAGGATTATCATAGTAGAGTTCGGAGATTAATAAACAGAACAAATTATTTGGCAGAGAGCTTAAGCTGTAAAGCAGAAAATTTGAACTCCAAATTAAAAACACAAAAACAATCAATATCATTGTAAATTATATGCACAACTTTCTTTCGATAAAAATTGAGGACAGGGCATGGAGGAAACATGGTAGGATTTCCAATCAGAACGCTCAAATACCTAAGTTTCGGTTAAGAAGAGATGAGGTTTTGAGGAAGAGAGGTGGTGTTCTACAAAGTGGAAATTAGAATAAGCCAGAGTTGTTTAGTTCAAACCTACATGGTTTTTTTTTTTATTTAAACCAACTAAAAAACATTGTTTTTTTTGTTTTTTTTTAAAGTAAAAAGTAATGAAAAATAAATAAGATGAAAACATTAATAACTCAATTTTAAAAACATTTATAACATCAAAATACGATAATCAAAAGCTAATAACTTTTAATATTTTTTTCTTTGAGTCAGAAAATTGCTATTATGATGTTAAAATAAATAAACATTTTTAGGGATTATTTCCAAAGTTATATTTGAGAAGGAGGAATTCTTCAAACAGTTTATCTTTCCCAAACTTTTTATATATTACAAAATAACAGCACACATATATCATTTATATTTTTTGATAATTTTAAATTGCTGATTTAAAAAAACATTGTTAATGTTATGGAAGAAAGTGCCGAAAGCCCCTCGGTACATCCAATTTTCTAGAAACATGTTAGAAAGAACATAATGTGATCCTTCTAAGTAAGATCAAAGAGAATATCAAGAATATTAAGAACAGAAGAAGGTTAGAGTTGCATTTTTAAAGAAGATATTATAGATGTGTGGAAGATTAATTAAATAGATGAAGCTTCTAAAGTTATTGAGCCATTGAAAACAACCATGTTTTTCTTTAACACAGTTATAGGTGCGAGAAAGATCAGAGGTTTGTTGCTTTGAGGCTAACCTTCCTAGCATCATTTATTTGCTGTTGATTGAATCGTCTTTCAAATTGGATGAAGAAATAATGAGTGGTTGAGCTATCAGTCTAAGAGTGGAGAGGAGACACAGGATACAGATAGATCATTGAGGTAAAATAGAAAAAAAAGAGTTGGTGACAAAACAGAATTCTGATAAACACCACTATGGATAGATTTAATAAATAAATGGTGAATATCTGCATTAGCAGCCATAGAACGACCGGAACGGAAGTCCAGAGATATGTGTAGCTTCATAGACAAAGATTTAACGAAATGCGGAAGCGGAGAGGAGCAAGAGTCTGAGAGAAAGGAAAAAAGATCATCAGTCGAGCGGTGTTTACAGAATCCATACTGGCAATCAGAGATAAGATTAGAAGATTTAAGTTGTTTTTGAATCTTTCTGTTAAGAATAGATTCAGAAACTTTAGGAAGGGCAGAAGTTAAAACGATAGGATGATAGTTGAATTGTTGACTGGAGTCCCGCTTCTTCAGCACATGCTGAATGATTGCACTCTTCCATCAGGAGGGAAAGGTTGAAGTTGATGGGCAGTGAGGAAACAGTTTACCAAGGCAGTACACGAGCCTAGAAGCACAAGTTTTGAGGACCACTTTCCGCCTTCTTAGTGTTAAGCTCAGAGAGGGCAGAAATAATATTTCATTGAGTTGAAAGAAGGCGGAGACGAAGAATAACTCTGGAACCGTCTAGAGAGGAAATAGAGGGAAAAGTTAGAGCAAACAGCTCAGCTTTAGCAGAAGTTAAGGCAATAGTATTACTGACAAAGATACAAGAGGAGGGAGATAGGAAGAAGCAAAGCTGGAGTTGACATTTTAAAATTACAAAAATGTCAGAAAAAGAGTGAGGTATAGGAACCAGAAAGATTGCTGCACTTGCTATGAAGGAAGGTTTTAATGGTCTCCAAGAGCTGATTTTTGTCATTCCTGGATTAATTTTTGAATTTGAATACAATGATAATATTTGATAAACCAAGATTTATTAGATTTAGATTAGTAGATAAAGAATGAAATGAATGCTTCCATATATATATATATATATATATATATATATATATATATATATATATATATATATATATAAATATATATATATATATATATATATATATATATATATATATATATATAGTATATATATATATATATATATATATATATATATATATAAATATATATATATATATATATATATATATATATATATATATATATATATATATATATATATATATATATATATATATTATATATATATATATATATATATATATATATATATATATATATAATTGAAAATGATCCTTAATATGTTTTCGAGATAAGTGATAAAACGTTTGTTTAAAATTAAATTGTTTTTTTTGAGTGCTTAATATAAATATTTTGGCACAAAAACATTAATATATAATGTGTAAATATTACATAATATAAAAATAAAATAACAATATTGATTTTAAAGGTAAATAACAAAACAAATAAACCCCCAAAAAACATGGTTTTTATTGTTTTCTATGAAAAAAACAATTGTTTTTTTTGTTTTGTTTTTAAAAACCATGGTTTTTCTCCACACTGAAAAAAGAAGGGAGAGCACCGGAGCACGCCGGCAGCAAAGTTTTGGCGAACACATACCACACCGCCCAAAGTGATGATGGGGGAGGAGTAGGCGAGAGGTAATAGGATAGGTTTGGATGATGCCTCTTCGGGCATCTCCGAGGCAGCTTTATGTTTCGTCATTTTATACTTGATAACTAAATAAAGTAAACAGTTACGGTCACGAAACGTCCGTATTAATATTGAAAAATTATGTATTTGAGGTTTCTAAAATTACTTTCGACAAGTTTTATATATATATATATATATATATATATATATATATATATATATATATATATATATATATATATATATATAGTATATATATATATATATATATATATATATATATATATATATATATATATATATATATATATATATATATATGACACTTTCTCTTTAAAAGGATGTTATATAAAAATGTTACATATCGAAATATCGCTGAACCCTAATCGTCTAACCATACACTGTGACGTGTTAACTTAAACTCCAATAAAAGAAGAGAAAAAGTTGCCACATGTTGCTTTTTATATCATGTTAATTTTTATATGATAATTTTGTTTTCATTTTTTTTTTATTTATTTTATTAAGGGGCTCGAGCCGACGGTGGGACAGAGGGGGGGACGAAGTCCCCCCCGTCGTCCCCCGCTGAGGCCGAGAGACCCTGACTCTTTGACATCTTGGCGATTTAATCTTGGGTATTCCTTTAGTTTTAAAAAATTAAAAAAACTTATTGGCAACCTTGTCGCTCTATATTGCCTTGAAATAATCGAAAATCGATTAAATCGCTCGTTCGATATATATTGGTTAACATCCTTTAGCGAAAATTCTATATATATATATATATATATATATATATATATATATATATATATATATATATATATATATATATATATATATATATATATATATATATATATATATATATATATATATATATATATATTATATTTATTTATTATCTCCCAAGTAGGGAGATAGCCCTGTTAGTTGGGCCAGCATCTTTCCTTTGGCCTCGAAACTATCCTAGAGAACTCTGAGAAACTATTTCTCGGCACAAAGATTTCCTGATGCTAGTCCTTGAGTTATACACCCAGGTAGGTTTTACCCTTTCAGTGAAACTAGCATCTTTTTTCATTTGGCCTCAAAATTACTTCTCTCAGAGTTCTCCAGAAAATAATGACTCAGTATGGAACTAAATGCTGGTCCAGGAGTTTTACAAGCAAAAGTAAAGGACCGGGTTGCTAGCCCTGTCACCCTAAAACTATGCAAAGAAAGTATTCCTTTGATCCGACTGCCTAAAAAATCCAATCTTCTTATAATAGACATATCTAAACTCCACTAGATTCTGCAGATACTATGATATCATTGTAAAAGTTGAAATTATTCTTAATTATTAAAATTAGCAAAAAGAGCTAATTACGATATTTTGTTCTGCCTCCAACGAACTTAATTTTTTTAAACTGTCAATTTATATATTTATTTGAGTGTATCGAAAGAACTTGATTTGAAGTTTTGTTGCTCCTCTTCTCATTTATGCAAAAATATTAATTTCTCTTTGATGAATAATTTTGATTAAAATTTTAAACTTCATAGAAATGCTAAAATATTTTCTATAGAGTTATATAATTGTTACTTTTTTTTATCCGCTCCAGTCGAAATTCTAGTCACAATATATGTCTTCATCAGCAGCTTCACTCCCTCCGACGAAAAACCATGTACATCCTTCTGTAAAACCTCTTCTGAACTTTTCAGCACTCTTCTCGCTTCCTCTCAGATCCTTCTCATTTTCTAGTCCCTGCTGTTGGCAACACGTCCATCTCCGACGGCGATATATATATATATATATTGAAGCGTCTTTTTTTGGGGACGTGGATGGCCTAGTGTTTAGAGCATCCGGTTGTTGTTAACTCAGCAACGCGGAGTCCAACGTTCGAATCCCGCTGACGAAGAGTAAAATCTTCTGTGACTCATTCATTTATATATATATATATATATATATATATAGTATATATATATATATATATATATATATATATATATATATATATATATATATATATATATATATATATATATATATATATTAGCTTGGTATTAAAATCGGTGTAAATAATATACAAGATTAAAAAATTATAGATTAGTATTGCAAAATAAAATGCTAAACCCTTTTGTAATAAAATAACATTTTTGTCGTCGGTAAATCTTCAAAATTACAATAATAATTTGCAAAAATGTTAAGTTGAAGCAACATAAGTGATCATTTTGTGTACTTTTTCTTTATTATCTAAACTAAGTGAATATAATTTTTAGACATTTCTATATTACTAAAAATATATATATATATATATTTTTTTTTGTTTCGTAAGTAAAAACTGAATTTTATTTTATCTTCTCTTATATATTTATTTATTTATTTATTTATTTCGCCACACATAATCATGTTATAGCAACAGATCTCAGGAACTGCTTTTATATAGGTAAGCATTATATTAAGCTACTAAATATATGGTATATTTATTATTATTATTATTATTATTATTATTATTATTATTATTATTATTATTATTATTATTATTATTATTATTATTATTATTATTATTATTATTATTATTATTATTATTATTATTATTATTATTATTATTATTATTATTATCATTATTATTATTATTATTATTATTATTATTATTATTATTATTATTATTATTATTATTATTATTATTATTATTATTATTATTATTATTATTATTATTATTATTATTATTATTATATCATTTTATTATTATTATTATTATTATTATTATTATTATTATTATTATTATTATTATTATTATTATTATTATTATTATTATTATTATTATTATTATTATTATTATTATTATTATTATTATTATTATTATTATTATTATTATTATTATTATTATTATTAATATTATTATTATTATTATCATTATTATTATTATTATTATTATTATTATTATTATTATTATTATTATTATTATTATTATTATTATTATTATTATTATTATTATTATTATTATTATTATTATTATTATT
>JABUQX010140434.1:15000-25000 GCA_015478945.1 Trachelipus rathkii
CCATTTCACATCGGTTCTGGCAAATCGGTTAGTAAAACTTCTTTTAAACGAACGAACCTTTTCTGCCCTTTTGTCAATAATAGCTATTGATCTAAAACTATGGTTGTTTTCAATGCCTGAAAAACTTAGTCCCTTCATCTATCTACTCGTTCTAGTCTCCCACACCAATACATTTTCTTATAATATGTACAACTCAAATCTTCATTTGTTTTTAATATTTCTTTTATTTTATTTTCGTGTGATCTTTCTTGCAAGAGCCAAATTGTCTCTCTCACTGAACAAGCTTTCAATAGGTTAATCGTTCTGAGTCGCCATCAGACATAACTTGGAGTTTCTCAAAATCTCAGTTGCTTGTCTTGTTCGCCCTTGTATGGAGTATATATTATATCATACATTTGGGGTAGTTCCACACATTCTGCTCTCCTTGAAAAAGTGGAACCTTTGACTTGTCGACTTACCACCCAGTAAAAAATTGCTATAAAATCCCATCCATTCCTATCTTAATTAAGATAGGAATGGATGGGATCCTATAGGAATTTTCAACTTACCAACTCTTCCGCTCTCAAAACTCTCACTCAGACCAATCTCTTTCTAATAACCAAGCTAATGCATCACTCTCCATACACTATATATCACTATTACAATGAACATCGCTCTTCTCGTATATCTAGTTATTTGAAGAGAGGTCCTACGTACGACTCATCTTTCTCTTCAGCCCCAGACTTAATTTCTACGCTCATTCTTATGTAATCGTGTCATACTGGCCATTGATTTGAATCAATAGCTGTTTATAATAAATAATAATTAATAATATAAATTATGTTGTCCTCTGGCCTAGCTCTTATACCTCCAGAGGTATATATTATATATATATATATATATATATATATATATATATATATATATATATATATATATATATATGTTGAAAGAAATATATATATATATATATATATATATATATATATATATATATATATATATTTACATGATACCTTACCACTCACAGGCAATGCCCTTTTCAAAAGGAGGGGGCAAAAAAATAAAAAATAAATAAATAAATAAATAAATAAAAAGCATAAAGAAAATAAAATTAAACAAAGTAAACCCACCCTGATCTTGCCTAACGCACCCTCAGGTGGGAGTGACGCGGGACTTAAATAGAGGAAGATTAAATATTGGTGGGGAAAATAAAAGAAGGCAAGAAGTTCCAAGAAGAGAGATGGCTGGAAAGAAGGAGGTACCACAACGAGTGATCCTTTAGTCTCCAATATTCACACAATTTTCATGAGAGAACAAGGCACCTCTTATGTTACGAGGGCGACGCAGTGGTGGAGGAATGCGAGAGGCCAATTCGCTCGAGCACCTGCAGTTGTAATACCTATAGAAAAGATAGGGCACCTACGTCACGACAGGGAAAAGAGGGAAATGTTGGAAGTCAGAGAAGTAGGGGACAGTTTATAAGCCTCTCAGCCTTAGCTTCAACTCTATCCAAAAAGGAGGTGGAACCGGATCCACCCCAAATGGGGGAACACAATATTCCATACAGGGGCGAATGAGACCTTTATATAACTGGAGTATCGAACAGAAGAAAGAATAATATATATATATATACAGCAGTTATATATATATATATATATATATATATATATATATATAGTATAAGATATATATATATATATATATAGTATATATATATATATAGTAGATATATATATATATATATATATATATATGTATATATATATATTAGTGATTACCAAGTCCGGAGTCCCGAACTCGGGGACTCGGCCAGCTTTAGCGGACTCGAACTCAGACTCGATCAAATTCAGTCGAGTCTTTGGCCGAGCAACATAACTAAAATAATATCACAACTCTTTCTGGATTTTTTTTTTTTTTTTTTTGGGAGGGGGGGTAGCTACTTTCTTGAATAGATATAAATATAATGTGTACAGAATCGACAAGGCAATGGTATATATGTAACTAGCTTGATTCTGGGCAACAATCCATTCTTCTGCACCAGGGTTGTGGAGTCGGTTCAGAAAATTTTCCGACTCCGACTCCGACTCCGACTCCACCCTTGAAATTACCGACTCCGACTCTGACTCCGACTCCGACCTCTTGAATATTACCGACTCCGACCTGACTCGACTCCACCCTTTGAAATTACCGACCTGACTCCGACCCGACTCGACTCCACCCCTAGAAAGTTATTTATGAAAATTACAGGTGGTATATATATATATATAGTATATATATAGTGATATATATATATATATTGTTATATATATATATATATATATATATATAGTATATATATATATAAATATATATATATATATATATATATATATATATATATATATATGAGAGTATGTTGTTACCTATGTTAATGTATAGTAGTGAGACTATGGTTTGGAATAAGAGGTATAGATCTAAAGTAAAATGTGTTCAGATGGACAATCTTAGGGGCGTGTTAGGTGTGAGAAGAATTGATAAAATGAGAAATGAACGTATTAGAGAATGTGTGGTGTGGGATAAATTAGAGAATAAATGAAAGTACGTTGAGATGGTTTCATCATGTGGAAAGGATGGATGATAGTCGGTTGGTTAACCGGATGTATAGTGGTGAGTGTTGCTGGGAATCAAACGGCTGGGAGACCGAGGAAAAGTGGATTGAGTCAGTAAAGAAATGCCTGGAGGAGAGAAATGTGAGTTTGGCAGAGGCGAGAAGAAAGGTGCATAACAGTGGTGAATGGCGAGGTTTGGTGAGGGAGTATTGTTGTGGCCCACCTGGGCCAAGGGATTAACCCCACATTGACGATGCCATAGGTGAGGTCCGTCGCCGTCCCTTGAAGCTCTATGGTTTTCAAATGCGACGAGTTCTCACTGCGGTATAAAGGGGGCGGTAAGGCTGGCTTTCTTTCGACTTTCGTCATATTCTTCATACTTTCTGTTTCTAGTATGCTTCGCACCTAACCCCCAGTCTTGGGGAGAGAAGGTGGGTGATGATGATGATGATGATGATGATGATGATGATGATGATGATGATGATGATGATGATGATGATGATGATGATGATAAATATATATAGATATTGTTGTTATATATATATATATATATATATTATATTATTATTATTATTAAGTTATTATTATATATATATATATATATTAGTTATATTATTATTATATTATATAAATATATATATTATTATTATTATTATTACATATATATTATTATTATATATTATATTATCTATTTATACAGATATTATTATATTCCATATATTATTATTATTATATATATATATATATTATTATTATTAAGTTATTATATATATATATATATATATATTATTATTATTATTATAATAAATAATAGCAAAAGTAATTTCGGGGTGTTTTAGATTAAGAATATATATATATATTATATTATTGTTATATTATTATATATATATATATATATATATATATATAGCATATATATATATATATATATATATATATATATAGTAAATATATATATATATATATATATAAATATATATATATATATATATATATATATATATATATATAATAGTTATATATATATATATAAAGATATATAAATATATATGAAGTATATATATATATATATATATAGGTATATATATATATAATATATATATATTATATATATATTACTTGAATAAAAGGGAATAAAATAAGATCATTAATAACAATTTCAAAATAAAAAAAAGATAATTTTATTCATATAAAAACTTAATTTTGATCTCTTAACAACAAAAAGATTGATAACTTCCTCCGTTTATATTGTGAAGCTATGATGAACACCCATTAAAGCCAGTTCTGCTAGATTTTCTTCTCATGTAGAATTGAAAAAGTTTGCTTTGAGCCTTTTCAGAGTAGTGAAATATTGTTTTGGATTTCACATTTTGAGTGAGGTAAATGCTAAAACCCTTAACAATATAAATATGACTATTTATAGATCAAATTTATTTCCAAAATTATCCAATTTTTTTCATCCATATCGATGGAATAAGTAACTTTATAAAGATTAGTAAGTATGGATCTTGATTCGCGAACTTGCTCTCTAACTGGTTTGAAAAATCATCAAGAATATAAATTGTAATTGCCCTATATCTTTTCATTTTAAATTGATTCTCACAAGTTCTGTTGCAACTTCCAAAATGTTTGAAAATGTTTCGTTGATGTTTGCTTGAAAACCCTTCTAAACAAACATCACATTTCCAATATGATTAAGAACAGTTGCTGTCACTAATTATGGAGAATGCAATGTAATACATAATGAAAGAGTGTTTGAGAATAAAGTTAAAGACATAAATAAATAAACTTATAGCAAATTTGCTTTTGCTTAAGGACTTGTTTCAATGTTCGTTTTTTTATGTGTACATATCTTGTTCCGTTAAAGTTCCTCTTAAGCTTCAACAATGCTTTAAAATTTCATTATGCCGTAACAATCCATCGTACTAAATTTTCCACCTACCTTGTGTCGCCCATTCGTGAGAGCTTTGTCCATTTTGTGTCTGGGAAAATCTTTTCTTTTTTTTTCTTTTAAAATAGTAGTCGGCCTTGGCAATCTAAAATAGCATATAGCTGCATTCGATGTGCCATAAAGTTTTTAATGAGTTGTACTTCACATGAATGTGAACAGTGATGAACATCTAACGCCGCTGGATATTTTCGACAGCTTAAACACATCTAAAACATTTCTTCATTGCTTTTACACCATCATATCGTTGTCCAATCAGAAAGTTAATATTTATATCAAAGTTCGTAGTATTACCTCAGATAGAGATAAGGAAACAAAGAACCAGTTAGAGGCAACATGGACCTATCGAGACTGTCCCAGTCAACTAAATATTTATCAAATACATGACCGAGTTAAATACAACCTACACCACACCCCAAGGCCTGTCAATTTCCTAAAAATAAATAATATAATATATACGCCAACTACTACCAAAAGTAAAATCTTTAGCTAAGGTTCATGCTAACCACAATACAAGCCTTAATAAGTTTATTGTGATACTGGTAGCTACAACATGCGGTTTACTTTAATAACTAACTAAAAACCCGCCACTTTAGCTACGTCAGAATATACTATATGATGCACAAACAATCCATATACCTATCCAATCCTTTCTTTAATGTTGCAAGTGAGTCACACTCAACAAACTCCTGCGGAAACCATTCAAAAAATTTTAAACACTATTACAGAATGAATCAAGGTTACACGTCTTCCTACATTTCTTATTGTATCCCCTAGAAAAACTGTCTATGGTAAATATTTTATAGACTTGTATCATGTTCCCTATGACTGGGAGAATTTGAATGGGACATAATGGCATATGCGGACGATCTGGCATGTTGGAGCGAGAGAGAGGAGGCGATTCGAGAGGTGGTGGAGTTGTTTGCGGAGGAGTTGGAGGAAGCAGAGATATTAACAGTAGCCGGAGGAAATGAGGAGGGATGAGAATGATGGTGAGAGAGGAGGAGGTGAAGGCGGTAAATACCTGCAATTATCTCGGAGGGTGTTTTAACAGAAGGGGAGGAAGTGGAGAAGAGATTACGTGAAGAATGGAAAAGTATGGATTAGTTATGAAAGTGGTATACCCCATGATGAAAGATAGAAACATCGGAATAGAGGTTAAAAAAGTGATTTTTAACAGCATACTGACCCCCACACTGCTGTACGGAGCGGAAACATGGACAGCAACGAGAAGAGAGGAGAGTAGAATACAAGCGGAGGAGATGAGGATATTAAGAACTATGATTGGAAAGAGTAAGAGAGACAGAATAAGAAATGAAGTTATTAGAGAAGATATAGGTGTGAAGATGACACTGAAGATGGATGTGGGGAGATTGAGATGGTGGGGACATCTGGAGAGGATGGAGCAGGAGAGAATGCCGAAAAGAAGATGGGAATGGACACCAGAGGGCAGAAGACCAAGGGGAAGACCGAAGAAGAGATGGACGGAATCGGTGGAGGACTCTCTGGAAAGATGTCAGCTACCAAATATGAGAGCGCTGAAGAGAAGAGGAATAGTGCAGGAGAGGGACGTCTGGAGAAAGAAAAATATATATATATATATATATATATATATATATATATATATATATATATATATATATATATATATATATATATATATATATATATATATATATATATAAATATATATATATATATATATATATATATATATATATATATATATATATATATATATATATATATATATATGAAAAAACAGACACTATAACTAAGCAGTAAAATCTTCAATTCTATCTCGAAATATGTTTCTCATTTCTATTAATAAACAAATACTCTTAATTTGCTTTGATTAACTATTATTTTTATTATTATTAAAAATTATAATTAAGAGACTTAAGCCATCAAAAAATTTTGATAACTTAAATAATTTAGGGAAGGGGTCTACGGATTATATATATATATATATATATATATATATATATATATATATATATATATATATATATATATATATATATATATATATATATATATATATATATATATATATATATATATATATATATATATATATATATATATATATATATATAAAATACTATATATTATTTATTTATATGAACTTACATCTAATATCATCTACTCATTGAATGATTAGTTTTTAAAAATAGAATAGCATCTGCCAGGTTCTCTTTCATTTTTCCTCTTTGGTCTGATTTTATAATGCGAAGAGCAGAAAAAGCAGTTCCACGCCAACTTGCGTTGGAGGTAGAGCAGTAACAGCAATTTCAGCTTCTTGTACAATGTCTTGATACTTTTCGAAGTTACATAAAATTTTTCAACTTCTTTCAGTGCAGCAAAGAAATTTTATTTAAAGTTATGGAATATTGTATACAAGGATTAGGAAGGACCTTGACCTTTTTCTTGAACCAATCGACGCTTTCGACTAAGCTCTTCAATATCTAGAAGATTTTCATACTAATCTTCTGAACTTTCTGAAGAATGACTTGAGAAGGTAGTAACGGAGATAGTTGTAGTTTCATCACTTACAATATGTTTAGATGTATCCTTTTCTTCTTGAACTTCCTGCAACCCTTTAATACAAATGGCCACATTGCAAAGTGCAGATTTAGCTTTGTTGTTGTTCTTCAGTTAAGCTTACCTCCTGTAGATTGGATCAATATAAACAACAGCTAGTATAATATCATTGTCAATGAGAGAAATTTCCCTTCGTACCATGGAGTCTTTTATTCCTTCAGTATCTTAAATATAGATGGATAAGGTTGAAGGTTGAATTTATTAGAATATAATCCTAAATTAAATATAAGGTGCTGGTTTAAAATTTGAAGTTTGCAATTCATTTTGTGATGTGGAAGTCGAAAGTAAATAAACTTGCATGAAGTGATTGAAGTTATTCACAGAGTCACAATTTATAACTTTGTCAGTTTAAAATTTTCCGACTCCAACTCTATCTTGAAAGTTACCGACTCCAACTCCGACTCCGACTCCGACCTCTTGAAAATTACCGACTCCGACTCCGACTCCGACTCCACCCTTTTCAAAATTACCGACTCCGACTCCGACTCCGACTCCGACTCCACCCTCTTCAAAACTACCGACTCCCCGACTCCGCGACTCCGACTCCGACTCCGACTCCGCAACCCTGTTCTGCACACATTCAGGTGTTTATTATGAAAGAACATACCTGTATGTGTAGGGATGTATATTATGAGAGGACGTCAAATAAATTAAATTTCCTACGAGATTCAAATTGTAAAGATTCAGAAGTGTTTAAAGCAAGACATTTCTTTTAAAGAATTATTAACATTAATTCTCTCTCTCTCTCTCTCTCTCTCTCTCTCTCTCTCTCTCTCTCTCTCTCTCTCTCTCTCTCTCTCTCTTTCTCTCTCTCTCTCTCTCTCTCTCTCTCTCTCTCTCTTAAGTATAACACTTCTCTGATGAACAAAATAGTTGAACAATAGTAATTGGTCTTGATGAACAATTTCGGCCTTTGATTGGAGTTTCCTCAATACCAAGTATCGTTGTAAATAAAAGACGATAAACAAGTCATTCCAATTCAATTTTTTTCTCGTCTACCATCATGTTCATTACTCATACCCATCTTAAATCAGTTGTTAAGGCTTAACAACTGACTAAAAAAGACCCCTACGTACCCTTATTCGAATTATAATAATTCTTGTATCTTGACCAATTGTTACTTAAAATGAATTATTGTGAAATAATTATTTGTGAAGCTGTGTTTCTGAATTCCTTCCAATACATGGCTGAGTGAGGTGGATCATTTAGAGAACATATTGTAATGATGACGCTATTAGTTTTACTAAATTAAAAATTTAATTAAACCGCATTTATATCTGATTATTTCACTTGTGAATATAAAACTTCCTAAATTGTTTAAACAAAAACTCGAAGACTTAAATCAGAAACTAGAACTAGAAACTAACACTCCATAGAACTATAGAAACTTTTTTTCAGTGGAGGTCATTCCATGAAAGATTATTATATCATTTTATTTAAAAAAAAAAAAAAAAAAAAAGTTTCTGACTGTATTTTTCTATTTTGCTAATTAAAGAGAATTAGAGGGAAATCTAATTTTCATATATTTCTAGAAAAACCGCATGCTAGATTATTGTTTTGTGTAATTCATATTTTTTTAGCTGAACTATTTTACACATAGCACCTAAACTCGCTTTTCTCTTTGTGATTTAATTTTTGTTTTTTAAATATTATTCTATTATATTATTACTTATATGATAAAAACATCCAATATAATAATTTAATATATATAGAAAGAAAGAGTATATTTTGTTATATATATATATATATATATATATATATATATATATATATATATATATATATATATATATATATATATATATATATATATATATATATATATGCGGGTGTCTCAAAATAATGTGCTAACACTTTGAAAGACTATACAAACTTTATTTATGAACATAGTGACAAGTTTAAAGGCTTGAATTACAGAACATACATATATTTAAAGAATCATGTTCGCAAATGTTCAAAATGATGACCGCCATTGTCCAGACACAGCTGATAACGCGAACCAATGGAGTCGCAAACAACACGAAACAGTTCATTTGGAATGTCGCGACATTGTCTTTCGATTTCCAGTTTCAATGCATTTATCGTTCTTTGAGCTATAAACTCTGTCCTTGAGGTATCCCCATGAAAAGAAGTCCATTGGCGTGAGATCTGGGAAACGCGCAGGGTATTCAATACCCTTCGTCCAATCTATGTGTTTGGAAATGCTGCGTCGAGGTGCTCTTACATCGCGATGGTAGTGGGGAGGTGTTCCATCTTGCTGAAAGTAAATCACGTCATTATCACCAAACATCTCGTCAATGTGTGGACCGACCGACTCCTGCAGCAAGGTTAGGTACCTGTCCCCATCGACCGCTCCGTTAAAAAAACGGTCCTATGATGCCCAATGCTGAAATCCCACACCACACAGTTACCCCTGGTAGGTTTAAATGGTGTTCAGCTTTAACATGGGGATTTACAGGACCCCAGTAGGTACAATTATGGTGATTAATCGAGCCATTTAATTTAAAGGTGGCCTCATCGCTCCAGACAATTTTGTGTGGAAACCCTGCATCTCTGCACATTTAGCCAGGTACCATTCACAAAATTGAAGTGTCCTGGTCCGGACTGCCCTGCTGAGACATAGGTTGGAGTAGTCTTTGGTATGTATCTTTTCCAGTGTAGACGCTTCAAGATGCGATGGTCGCTATTTTTTGAGATGTGTGTCTCCCGAGCCGTTTGTCGTAGAGATTTCTGTGGGGATCGAATGAGGGTACCTGCTCTTCCTTTGCAGGGCTGGTGGATGTTTATGGTCGTCCAGAACGTTTCTTGTTGACGTTGTGAACGGTTCCATTTGCTTCAAGTTTCTCTGATGCGTGGGCACGGTTCGGTGCGTGGTAGC
>JABUQX010140434.1:32500-55000 GCA_015478945.1 Trachelipus rathkii
TAGTTTATGGCTTATATTTTATTATCTTTCAGTTCTCCAAATTTGTATAGATAATTTGGAGTACTCAGAGCACATAACCATGGTTATTCTTTCTGTCATGGAGAAGTAGAGGGCCTATTCTGTTTTGCGTACTTCAACTAAAACTTGAATACCTTGGTGTATCTCTGACTTTTTCTGTACTAGTTATCTATGTGACACTGTCTTCCGAATTTACTGACATTTTAAGCCTTCAAAATAATTTATATTCCAGAAATGAAAAATGTTTTCTTTTCCTCAGAAACTTACTCAACCCTTGATGTTTCATTTTTTTTCATATTTTCATGCATTTCCTGATAATATTCTGATAAAACTACCTCCTTACACAATTCCTATAAACCATTCTCTTAAGATGTTTGTGTTCTTCCTTCATTTCTCTTATTATATTATTCCTCTCTCTCTCTCTCTCTCTCTCTCTCCTCTCTCTCTCCTCTCTTGGTTAATGTGTCTCTCCCTCTCTCTCTCACCATTGTCCGCTCACTTGTGTTCTATCCATATTTCCAAAGTTTTTTTCAAAATGTCTTCATTCTATCTGAAATTGTTACATTTATTTTGCATGTCACAATCAACTGTGGATTCTTTTCATTTCTCTCTGACTTTTGTTTCTCTGATTTTCAGCATTTCTGTGAATATTTTTGCTATGATTGAGGATATATTAAATACCCATCATTTATCTTTTAATAAACCATTAGTAACTTAGTATGTAGCTAAAATTATCCCAATGATCATTTGGACAAATGACAAATATGTCATAAAATTTTATTGTTTTCTTACATGAAAATAAACTGGTGATGGAGATAAATATGCATATCTTTTCAGGGTTGCAAATTTTGTGCCTTTTTTGTCATTTATCTCCGTGATTCATTGAGACATTTTTTTTGCAGTGTGTTGTTCCTCAGGTTCAATTCTCTCCTCTATGATTGTCCAACTTTTCATTTTTTCTTTCTGTCACTTCATCACCTATTAACCTCTGTACTGATAAATCACTCTACATTGCACATTTAGTTTGTAAAGCAATATACTTGCAACAGATAAAGACTAGAGTTTGGCTTTGTGCATTCAACTTTCAATCTACTTGTTTTCAATGTTACAAAACACTCATTTTCTTCATATATAATGACACAACTCAAATCTTTCTCATTCCATAATATTTTTTAAGTTTCATTTACCTGTGAAATGCTTGGAAGGATCTCATTGTTTTACTTTCTCTGAACATGTTTCTAAGAGATTTGGGGTTCTTAGGAATCTTCCGTACTATATTAGTCCCTAAGTGATTGCTTTTTATAAGGATGTCATTTTTTTCTTATAGCTACAAGTTAGGAGTGGCTTCATTAATCCATTATTGTAGGGTAGAGTCTAGGGGTTTCATCTATAGGCTTTAACTCCTACTAACTCTAAAATCTAATTCTACCCAGTGATTTGCTATATATTTCTCTTTTGTACTCTTTAGTTGCATATTAGTTGCAAATCTCACCCTTTGAGGAAAGCTTATGACTCATCTTACTGCACGTACTATTCTTTTTTCTGCCCAACTCCTACTACCTAAAGTCTTTGGATTTATCAATACTATATACTTCTGTCCAGCTCTCTCTCTCTCTCTCTGGCAAAGTCTTGGGTCAGATAGCTTTGAACTCATTGCACACTTCTCTCTTTTGTGTCCAACTCTCCTACTAAAGTCTAAAATCAGAGAGCTATGCTGCATTCTTTATATACTCTACCAGTAAAATACCAGTAAAATCTGGAACACTTTTCTATTTCTCCCATATTCTTTAACTTACATGCTTCCAAGTATCTTTTATCTGAGTATGCCGAGTTTTGGGTTGGATTTTGTTTTTCCCTTTGCTAAATATTATAAGAATTTTTTATTTTCTAGGCATGGAATATGTGGTTTCTGTGGGCTTTCTATTGTGTAAAAAATACTTCGGTATAGTGCCGAATAGTAATGAAAAGCCGAATACCGAATATTCGGCTAAAGTATTCGGCCGAATACCGTTCGGCCGAATCACTTCTATTCGGCCGAATAGCTATTCAAAGTTCGGTCGTCCATTTAGGGAAATATAGAAAACTTACACTGGTCAGCAAAAAAAGGTGAAATTTTTGGACTTTTGTAGCAGATATAGAGTAATTCGGAGGTGCTGATTCCATATATATATTCTCGGATTTGCTATACCCGTTTTCGTGTAATCATGGATCCCTATTTTTTGCATTTTCCCTAGGAATGACAAAATTCATGTGCGTGCACAGACGTTACCTTTCTTATATATCTACAGTAGCAGCAAGTTTCTTGCGGTCGATATTCGCATGTGGTAACTTTGGTACGTCTACCTACATGTATGGATGCCAATGACCTGGATGATGTCTATCATCCATCTGAAAAACAGTCGGATGGTCCGTCATTGTTCTCCCCACGGTGAACTGAACGATCTTGTATGAGAGTTGCATTTGCCGAAGTTGTTTCTGGGCTGTTGGCTTCGAGGTTGCATGAAAATGACGCGCTGCACTAGCCAGCAGGGCACCAAGGTAACATTTTATCATGCAGAGAAGCAAAGCTGGAGGCTCTTCCAGTCAGATGGTAACCTTATGCATTCTACTCGCTATGGGATCCCAGCATACGATGCATGAGCGGCGACTGTTTGTGACACTTCAGAGCAGTTTAAAAGTGTGTGTGTTACACAGCGGCAACAGGTATGCTTTGGTTCCAGTAGTATACTCGGTACGGATGAGAGAGGAGTATGCAAAAATCAAGACAGTTTGGAGGCTTCTGGTGCATGGATGGTAAATATGCGTCGACCTCAAAATGGTAAACATTTTGTTCGGTCATCAAGCAAGTTTCACCAAATATCCCTGCTTCCTGTGTGCTATTAGGACAGCCGGCCGTAAAATAATCATTGGACCAAAAGCCACCGAGGAAACCTTGTATGGTGACAGGAACATCGTGCGTGAACCACCACTTGTACAGAGAAAACATCATCTTACCTCCACTACATAAAACTTGGTTTGATGGAACAATTTGTGAAGGCCCTGGACCATGATGAGTGGCAGATACTTCCGCTATATGCTCAACGTTTCCTGGTCTGAGTGAGAGAAAAAAAGCTGGGATATTTGATGGCCCACAAATACGGACCTCCTCCGTGATGCTGACTTTGCTACAAGCTCTAATGACAAGTGTTAGAAGCGTGGAATGCTTTTCAAGTGTGCTGGTACTGGGGAACAGGAAGCCGAACCACTGACTGTGCAGGAACTGCTAGACAGTTTTTCATTCTCGTAATGTGAGAATGAGTATAAAACTACTTACATTCTCACCTAAGAGAATTTCCGGATAACCTAGGCTATGTTAGTGATGAGCAGGGTGACTTCCATCAAGATCTAAAGTTCATGGAAGGACGTTCCCAGGGGAGAAGTGGGATATCAATATGATGGCCGACTATTGTTGGAACTTGATGAGGGATATTCCAGACGCTAATAGTCTACGAAGAGAAAGTTACTACCATCGTTGGTATGTTTACATTAACTAAACCCATTTCTTCCTATTACATTCATTGTTGTCCCCATATTCATAGTTGTATTATATGTTTAACATATCTATCAAAGACATGTATCTTATCATTGCGATTTGTTTCTCTCCCTTCATATATTCAATATATATATACTTTTATATATATATATATATATATACTATATATATATATATATATATATATATATATACTGTATATATATATATATATATATATATCCCAATAATTAAGATAGACCCAAAAAAGGTAAAAATCATGAAATTTTACAAATCTGTGTTCCACACAATATCTCAAATGTCACGATGTGATATGCAAAACAAATTACATTTTTTGGAATCAGCACATCAATAATCAATTCCCGAAACCCGTCCAAGAAATTTCATGTTTACCAGTGTTATATACAAAAGTAATAAAACAAAAGAGTAAATATTTCTTACCTATAGAAAACCATTCACATATTAAAATAATTAAATGAAAATTATGAAAAAGTTTGTAGTTAAAAGATATTAAATAAACTTCATTTGAATAAGCTCTAAGGTTAAGATGACAGAACATTAGCAGTTCACCTCTCCATTTTCAGGGGATAACCCATTTCTTATATTTACTCCTGTTCTAAATATTCTTTCACTTTCGATGATGACGGTGGAGCTGAAAGGTATTTTATTACTATGAGTTTTTTTAAATTTATAAAACTAAATTTCCAGTGTTTTCCACCAATTGAAGGGGAATATCATTGTCATCACTGGTCTAAAAGTAGGCAAACTTATATATTTGTTCATTTCAATTCCGTATATATATTTTTACTTTTTATGTACAATAATCACATCGTCAGGGAATGGGACTTTCTTTTTCCCTCTCTCACTTTCTTTTCTGTTTGACGATTTTGATGCCGCAGAATTCTTTACCAAAATGATAAAAAAAGTGAAAATGGAACCTTCAACCTTTCCCCACTACGTGAATCATCAGCAGAAGTCAGGAGCTAAATTTTCATGCATTTCTTTCCATGCCTCAACGACCATATTTTACACTACTAATTTATCTGATTCATGTTGAAAATTAGCTTGAATCCAGATGTAAGAAAGTAGCACACAAAGATTTATCACAGAAACTTGAAAGGTATTTTTCACGTTTCGCAGGATGTACAACGAGTTAATTATTTCACTGGAAACTTTTAGCAATTGCCTTATTATTAAAAGAAATAGGTTGGTGCTAAAATGGAAGGGATCAATTGGGTGACTGTTACTTCAGGTTTAATGCTTTTTAGTGATATTTGTCAAATGGCTCAGAAGTAAATGGAATAAGGCTGCCATTGAAATCAGGGAACATTTTCTGATGATTGCATTCAGCGGCGTATATGGATGGGGAACTTTCAACCGTCTTTTAAATCATAAGTTCTGTTCCAGCATTTAGAAACGTCTTGAATTAATTTATGCTGTTTGACATTCAGCTGCATCTGTAAAAGTTTTAAGCTTGCGGCTACTTGTGAGAGGATATGCTGCTGCAAGTAAATAAAATATCTTTAACAGACTTCTGACATAATATTGAATCTTGAATGCATAGTTTGCAGCATGTGAATAAAACATGAAATTGATAGCAAACCACTCTCCTTTATACCAGCTACCGTTTGGTCCATTATATCGTATCACTAAATGAATTCTATATTTTTTAGAATATTGAAAATGTCAAAGGCCCTTATATAACAAATGATAGATTTCATATTGGCTGCAATTTGGCTATATTTTTTTTATTTTTTTTGGAAAATAAGTTTCTAAAATTTCAATTTTACATTTGAAATAACTTTCCCCTTATGTTGACGTAATTTATTGTTTATAAAGCTCAATATTCGGTCCGAAATAGTTCGGTAAAAAGCCGAATACCGAATATTCGGTATTTTGGCCGAATAGGCCGAATACCGAACACCGAATATTCCTTTATCCATTATATATATATACTACTGCTGCTACTACTACTATATATATATATATATACAGTATATATATATATATATATATATATATATATATATATATATATATATATAATATATATATATATATATATATTATATATATATATATATATATATATATATATATATATATATATTTTATTACAGATGGGTGATTGTTATATTCTTTCTTCTACCTCTCTCATTTATATATGATATATATTATAACACTCGTTCTTGGTTGATTTTCAAATTAAGTTCTGCCCCAAAAAATCATGACAAAAAAGTTGCTTATGTTCAAAATCAGGTGAGAACCTTAAAGTTACCTGTCTACTGGTAAGACCTTATTTTTTATGTCATTATTTTTATTTCTAAATCTAATCTTTTAATTCCTGAAAATATGATTTGTTGTATGCCCCAAATATGAGAACAGTACTCCATACAAGGGGGGGAATACATCGTTGCATAATGGGGACACTTTTATTGACAGGAATAATTAACATCTTTGGAAATATAGAATGATTGTCCACTATATTCAAAGATATAATACTAACAACTTGTCTAACTTGTAGTTATTTCCAACTTATGTTAATTGTTTTCAGTATTTTATTTATAAAATATTTATTACAAAAGAAAAAGAGCTCACTATAACATATAAACTTTTTTTTTAAAAAGGAAGAGAAATAAATAATATATGTACATAGGAAATGTATAAATTAGATTCATCTTATCAATTCTTTTGCTTTCTAACTTTTTTATGCTTCCCATTTCTGTAATGTCCTCTTCTACTCGAAACAATTGACAATAAAGACAGTAAACCATAATAACCCTATCAAAGACTAATCCACTGAACTCTCCCAGCATACATGCAGTGTGTAGATTAAAAGGAGAATTTTACACAAATCACATTTCTCCCACTATTTCCAATATGATTAAAAAAAAAATTATCATTGTAAAGTTATTCTTCTTTATGGTTGTAATTTTTTAAAATGTTTAGTGTGTATAAATACAGTTTTGGGAAACGTATCATCTTTGGGTGTAAAGTGGAATAAAGGAAATAAAGACTATGTCAATAGTATTTTTTAGCCGCCAGGATGTGAAACTATAAGTTTTTAGAACACACAAATATACATATAATAAAATAAAAATCAACTTGGTTGATATCTTAGAAATTGACACAAGAAAACAGGTTTGTATTTATTATTATTATTTTATTTTTATTATTATTATTATTATTATTATGATTATTATTATTATTATTATTATTATTATTATTATTATTATTATTATTATTATTATTATTATTATTATTATTATCTGTGAAACACATAGTGTACTTTCGAACCTTGATACACTACTCGTGTGTCATCTGTTTCTTGACCCATTGTGACTCTCCATAGGACTAGTTATGATAAAATCTATTTAATTATAAACAAATCGATGAATAAGAGAGAGTTAGAATAAAATCTCTTCAAGACAACTTGTTATATACACTAAGAGCCGAGAGAATTGTTGCAGGTTTAGATATATTTAGTACCATAGCATTTGTACTACAATTAAGAAAATTGCTGCGGGCTTAGATACTATTAGTACTGTAATTTTTGTAGTTGTTGATTTTTTACTCTTAACACCAGTTTTGATTCTTTTCAATTTATTTTTTATTTTTTTTTTTTTTTTGTGAATTGGGCAGACTGTTCGTTGTGAGCCATTAGTTACTATGGGACAACTTACTAAGGTACTTGTTGACCTTGGATGGACAATACCAATTGTTCCAGAAATGGATGACCTTACAGTTGGTAAGTTATTATTATTTGCGTGCGTTGCTAAACTTAACTTTAACACCGTTGAGTGTATTTTCATTTTACCATATATATATATATATATATATATATATATGCTATATACTATATATATATATATATATATATATATATATATATATATATTATTTATTTTGTGTATATATTTAGAAATTGTATTTGGAGTTTTTTATGGTTGCAACAGGCGTATATTAGAGTTAATAGGGAGGCGTTTATGGCGGTGTTAGTGATATATGGTGTTGGTGTGGTAGAGGCTTCTGAATGGAATCAAAATAATGTATGACGATAGTGAAGCGTGTGTAAGAATAAGTGGTGTCAATGGTGATTGGTTTGGGATTAATAGCGGAGTGAGACAGTGTATGTCTCCTTGGTTATTCAATTTGTATGGATGGGGTTATATGAAAGAATAGGTTAGGATGGCAGGAAATGGTGTTGATGGAGAATGGGAATGAGTGGAGGGTGCCCTACCTGTATATATACTGGATGATTTGGTTCTGTGTGTGAATCTGAGAAGAGAGAGTTTGAGAGGATTGGTGAGGGTGTAAAAGGTGTGTAAAAGGAGGAGGGGTTTGAAAGTAAATGTAGATAAGAGTAAGGTTATGGTTGTGAGTGAGGACGGTCAGTGTGAAGTGTGTTAGATGGTGAGCAGCTGGAACAGTGTCTGAGTTTAAACTATTTAGGGTATGTGTTGGATGAGAAAGGGGCAGATGAGTGCAAGTGTGAAGTAGGAAAAGTTGTGTGAATAGCGAGGAAGGTCGCTGGTGCAATTAAATCGTTGGTAGTGTAAAGGGACTAAGTCTTGGGTGCTGCGCTAGAATCTTACATGAGGGTATGTTGTTACCTGTGTTTATTGTATGGTAGTGAGACTATGGTCTGGAATAAGAAGTGATCTAAAAGTTCAATGTGTTCAGATGGACAATCTTAGGGGCATGCTAGGTGTGAGAAAGAATTAATAAAATGAGGAATGAACGTATTAGAGTTGTGTGAAGAAAGGCGAAGGGAATTAAATGAGAGAATAAATGAAAGTATGTTGAGATGGTTTTGGTCACGTGGAAAGGATAATGATAGACGGTTGGTTAAGCGGATGGCATAGTGGAGAGTGTGTTGGGGAACCGACCGGCTGGAGACCGAATAAGTGGATTGAGTCAGTGAAAGGAATATCTGAAGGAGAGTAATGTGTGGCGGTGGCAAAGGGTGAATGATAGGAGAGAATGGCGGGGAGTTGTGGGGCATGGTTGGCCACCTGAACAAGGGATGAGCCATTGTGAATACCGTAGTGGCAAGCGTCGCGGTCCATGAAGGAAAGCTCTAGGTGGATTTTCTGTCTGTGACGAGTTTTTTCATTAATATGGTAGAAGTGGGCAGTAAGGCTGGAGCTTTTTTTCATTGTGCCTCTCCTGCTAACTTTTCCGATGGTTGGCAGCTCTCACCCCCTCCTGGGAAAAAAAAGTTGGATAAAGACATATATATATATATATATATATATATATATATATATATATATATATATATATATATATATATATATATATATATATATATATATATATATATATACTATATATATATATATATATATATATATATATATATATATATATATATATATATATATATTCTCTTTCTCCTCTTTTCCCTTCTTCTTTTTCGAGGGATCAGTGACTGAAGGACTGATTGAGAGAAGAACAAAGGTGCGTTTAGGAGTGGTATGGGATGTGTGAATCAAATCTTTGCTTAAAACAAATGATTGAAAATGAGGGAGAAAGAAGAATAAAGTATTAGGTTTTTTATGGATTTGCAACAGGCGTACGACAAGATTAATAGGGAAACTCTATATGGCAGGTGTGTATATGGTGTTGGTGGTGAGCTTCTGAATGGAATCAAAGTATGGATGGCGATGTGTGAAAGAATGGTGTCCAAAAGAGTGATTGGTTTTATGTGGCAGGTGGAGCAAAAGGATGTGTTATGTCTCTTCTGGTTATCCATCAATTTGTATATGAAAGAATTAGAGATGGGGATGGCAGGAAATGGTGTTAGAATGATGGAGAATGGAGGTGTGTGGAGGGTGGGTGATCTACCTAATATATGCGGATGATTTGGTTTTGTTATTGGTGGTCTGAAGAGACTTTGTAGGGGGATTGATAGAGACCCCGGCAGGGATTTGCAAGGAGGGGTTTTGAAAAGTAAATGTGAATATAAGAGCCAGGTTATGGTTGTGAGTGAGGATGGTCTTCGGTGTGTGATATCATGTTAGATGGTGAGCAGCTGGAACAAGTGTGAATTGTAAAGGGAACGAATGATGCAGTGTAGTAGGAAAGTTGTGAATGGCAGGAGAATGACTGCAGTTAAATCGTTGGTGGGTGTAAAGGGACTATAAGTCTTGAGTGCTTGAATTTATGAGGTATATTGTTACTGTGGTAATGTTTAGTAGCGAGACTATGGTCTGCGGAATAAGAGGTATAGATCTTAAGTTCAATGTGTTCAGATGGAAATCTTAGTGGCGTGTTAGGTGTGAAGAATTGATAAAATGAGGAATGAACGTGGGTATGTGGTGAAGAAAGGGGTAAATGAGGAAATAAATGAAAGTACACGTTGAGATGGCATGTAATGGAAAGGATGAATAGTCGGTTTGGTGCGGATGTATAGTGATGGGGTGCGTTGAGGAACCGACGGCTGTGAACCGAAAGGATTGAGTCCGGTAAAGGAATGCAGAATGTGAGTTTGGCGAAGGCGAAAGGTGCATGATAGGAGAATGGCGAGAGGTGTGAGGGGTATGGTTGTATGGTAGCTCACCTGGGCCAGGGATGAACCGGTGACGTTTACCGTAGTGAGGATCCGTCGCGGTACCGTGAAGCTCTGGTGGATTTTTCTGACTGCAGAGCAGTTCTCACTAATAGGTATAGAGGAGGTTGGGCTGTCTTTTCGACTTTTGTCATATTGTTCTTCTACTACTTTTTCTATTTTCCGGTGCATGTCACGCACTTACCCCAGTCTTGTGGAAAAAAAAGGTTGGACATTGGCCAGGTGGGACAAACACCCTTCACAACCTCACCATTCAATCCTATTATGCATCTTTCCTTTCTTGCATATACTGCATATATATATATATATATATATATATATATATATATACTATATATACTCTCTCTGTACTATATATATATATATATACTCTCTATCTTATCTATATATATATATATATATATATGAGAGAAAACTATGAAGTATTTTTTTCTGTGATTTTGATTTATATAATAAAGAATACTATTATTTACAGGGTTTGGTGATAAGAACAGGGATAAACTTCATCTCATAAATACGGATTATTTCAGCATATTTACTGCTTTTGAGTGGTTGGCAGATGGTTCTCTTATTAATTGCAACAAGGTTTGGCTTTGTGATGGTGTTATTTAACTACAGCAAGTCATATATGTATATATAATTTATGTATTTTCTTACTCACTTCATTGGGATTTAAAATTGGTTATATTTCTTAATTTTGTAACACTTCTTTGGTATTTAATTTTTTGTGCCATCGTGTCTGTCATATATAATGGTCATCATTTGCTTAACAAGTACAATACTTTCTCTAGGCTTGGGTCTATACTTATCTTGCCATTCTTATTGTAACATTGTTTTATATTTCATTCTTTTTCCTGGCTATACTAGCAGACAGGATAGTTGACTACTATTCTGATGACAGTGTTGTGATTCTAAATGAGGGTGGCATTGCTTTACCATCCGCATGCGGGAGGGGATGAGTGGAGAATGTGGGAGCTGGTCACCTCACTTTTCAAGGAGCCCTTTGTAGTACACCTGCTGTATTTACAACCTTTGAAAATCATTATAACGGATTTTAGCGATTCAGCTGCTTTCCAGCGTCTTATACTGTCATGACTGCAACACAATCTGCAGTCATTTCTTATAAATCCCTTCCCACTTATCAGTACAGTCCTGTTGCAAATAGCACTTAGCCGTTTCCTTCTTAACTGTATTATCATCAATCAGATTTTGAACATCATTTTATTTCTTCATGTTCATTTTGTCAATCAATTCTACTATCTATATCTTTGTATCTTTTGTCTCATTTTAACATTATATAAAAAGAAAAACCTATGTCCATTGCAAAATAATTTGAGTAAATATTTTTTCATGAAACTATCTCTTTGCTTTCTCGATACCATCCCATCATACGCATAACTTAGTACTCCCTTTGTAGCAGTATTCATATCTAGAAGTATTAAACACCTCTCCCCTTTTTCTTCTTCTTTTGATATTGATGATAATAGTTGAGACACATTTATAAACTTGATGCTTTTAATTTTAGGATGAACATGCAAACTTATTTTATTCAGTACCTTGGTCGTATGGCACACTTGGATTTTTAACAGCTGTTGAAATCAAAATAATGCCTGCTCAACGGTAAGACTCCTTCGTAATGTATATATATTTATTTAGATACAGCGCTCATTTGATGCAAAAACGTAATAACCCCAAAAATCGCCTTTTTGAATTACTATATAGATATTGGTTATGATTGTACTTTTAACTGCAAAAATCGTATATCCTGACCTTCATATCTCCCCATGAGAGGGAGTTAGTTTCGTTATGGCTGCATTATTTTACATTTTAATTTGAAGCTTCAAATGCCTTCATGTAGAAAGGCAATTTTTGGGTTATGCTGTTCTTGCAGAAAATGAAGCGACATGAGCATATTTTTTTTATAGATATCTGCAATACTTTAACAGTTTAACTTACTGTGTAAGTATTAGAGTTCTTTAAATTTTTGAATGTATTTGCTAGTTGGCCACATTTTTGTTCCAAGAACCAGGTGTTCTGTATTTGAATATGTAACACATCTCATATACCAGATGTTCATAATATAATAGTACTAATATTGGAATGTGAAAGACATTAAATAAAATGTATTTTTGCAGGTTTGTTAAGCTGAACTATATTCCGTGTTATTCTCAAGACAGTATGATATCAACGTTTCTTTCTGAGTCTAGGAAAGAAAATGAAAATGATTATGTTGAAGGAATCATGTTCAGTTACAATGCCGGAGTAGTGATGACAGGAAACATGTGCAATTCTGTGGAACAAGGAAAGGTATTGTTTTAAATTCATATATTTATTATATTTTTGATGTAGATACCTCCAGACTAATTTGGGTAGCAGAGTTCATATAAGAATGTTTTGTTGTGTAGTGACTGTTAAAGTTTTCTAATAGATTGGTACAAATATGACATTAAAAACTTTAAAAAATAACTCTATCTTGCAGTTAATGTTATCTTTCTGGTTCCGAGTTTTTATTGAACATTTTTTAGGTTTTAGTATTCTTGATGGTGTAAGAAGAAATTGGTATTTTGAGGATGAGGTAATAGGTAGAGTGAGAAAGTTGAAGAATGATAAATCCGCTGGTATAGATGGAATTACTGTTTAAATGATCAAGAATGGAGGCGAAAATATTGACTGACTGGATATGGAAGTTGTGTAACAGAGAGTTTATGGAGGGTATAATTCCGAAGGATTGGAGGAGAGCAGTAATAGTACCCTTATATAAGAGTAAGAGAGGTATGGAGGAACTGTAGGAACTAGGTTATTAAGTGTTGTGGGGAAGATAAATAAATATATGCTGGTATTTTGGTTGAAAGATTACGTCGAGTGACTGATTGGCGAAGAACAGGGTGCATTTCGAAGTGGTACAGGATGTGTAGATCAAATTTTCACATTGAAGCAAATGATTAAGAAAATGTAAGAGAAGAATCAACTGTATTTATGTTTTATGAACTTGCAACATGATTAATAGAGAAACTCTGAGGCAGGTGTTAGTGATATATGCTGATGGTAGGCTTCTGAATGGAATCAAAAGTATGTATGTCGATAATGAAGCGTGAGTAAGAATAAATGGAGTTGAGAGAGAATGGTTTAATATTAATAGCGGAGTGAGGCAGAGATGTGTTATGTCTCCTTGGTTATTTAATATGTATACGGATGGGGTGGTTGTAGAAGGTGTTACACTGATGGAGAATGGAAGAGTGTGGAGTTTCCCCTGCTTATTGTACGCTGATGACTTGGTTTTGTGTGGCGAATCTGAAGAAAGTTTGAGAGGATTGGTAAAAGGGTTTGGCAGGGTCTGTAAAAGGAGGGGTTTGAAAGTATAAGTATAAATAAAAGTAATATGATGGAAGTGAGTGAGGAGAGTCTTCGGTTTGAAATCATTTTGGATGGTGAGTAATTGGAACAAGTATTCGAGTTTAAATATTTAGGTTATATATTGGAACGGATGATGGAGTGTGTAGTGAATGGTAAGAAGGTGGCCGGTACAATAGAATCCCTGTTGAATACAAAGGGACCGAGTCTTTAGTGTGCTAGGGTTTGGCAGAAGGGTATGTTGTTACCGGTTTTAATGTATAGTATTGAAACTATGGTGTAGAATAAGAGGTATAGATCTAGGGTACAATCTGTTCAGATGGAAAATCTTAGGGGCATGTTAGGTGTGAGAAGAATAGGCGTAAATAAGAGAATAAAGGAGTAAATCAAGATGGTTTGGTCATATGGAAAAGATGGATGATTATGTTGGTTAATCGGATAAAGGCGAGTGTTTTGGGGAATCGACCGGCTGGGAGAACAAAGAAAAAGTGGATCGAATCCGTAAAAGAATATCTGAAGGAAAAGAATGAGTTTGGTAGAGGCGAGAAGAAAGGTGCATAGTAGTAGTGAATGACGAGGTTTTGTGAGGGGAGGGGAGGGGAGGGGAGGTGTATGGTTGTGTGCCTGGTCAAGGGATGAATTCTACATTGACGGGATACCACAGTGAGGATTCGCCATGGTCTTGTGAAACCCTAGGGTGGATATTTGTGACTGCTACGGGCTCTCACTTAAGGGTACGAGGGGATGGTGTCTTTCCATTCGATTTGCGTCAAGTTCTACTAACTTTTCTGTTTCCAGTTTATGTTGCGTATCTGGGGAAAAGAATAAAAGAATTTTTTACTAATAGCAAACAAGCATAAGAGTTCTTACTTCCTCCAAATTTTACTGGTTTTAATATAAGAAACTAATAAGCATAATGATTTTTTTTACAGTTGAACGAAATTGGAAATTGGTACAAGCCATGGTTTTTCAAACACGTTGAGAGTTACCTCAAATCTGGCAGAGGAACAGAATACATTCCAATCAGAGATTATTATCACCGTCATACACGATCTATATTTTGGGAGCTACAAGTAATTAAGATAATTTCACTAATTGTATCATAGTTCTTATTTAATTTCTTCTACAACTATGCTAAATATTGCTGTAAAGTAGTGATTAATAATTTTAAAATTTTGTCGTGTGATTACTTACAGGATATAATTCCTTTTGGGAATAATCTACTCTTTAGATTATTCCTAGGTTGGTTGGTACCTCCTAAAGTGTCATTTTTGAAACGGACTCAAGGCGAAAAAGTAAAAGAATTATATGAAAACAATCACTTCATTCAGGATATGTTAATTCCCGCTGATCAACTTAAGAAAGCATTGGACGTTTTTGAAAAGGAAGTCCAGGTTCGGTTGATATTTTTTTACTTTATTATTTTGTAAAATGGAATACATTTAAAATTTAAATCGTCATTCAGTGTGTTATGGATGAAATATTTAAACATAACGTAGCCTATATAATTTTCTACTATCAAAATAGATATACCCCATGTGGTTATGTCCATTCAAACTTCCAGCTGACCCCGGAATTTTGCGACCCTTGGAGGGAAAATGCTCTCTTTTTGTTGACATAGGAACATATGGAGTTCCAAAAGTTGACAATTTCAATCCAGTGGAAACCACTCGACGGGTTGTGAAGTTCGTTCGAAATGTAAAAGGGTTTCAAATGTTGTATGCGGATACATATATGACAGTTCACGAATTCAGAGAAATGTTTGATCATACTTTATATGATAAAATGCGGAAAGCTTCAGCACAAAGGCTTTCCCATAAATCTATGATAAAATATGTCGTAAAGCAAGAATTTAACAGATATTAATAATTTTGGGTATTTTATATTTTTAAAAATTGTTAAAAAAATAAAAATTTATTTGAACTTCTTTTTTCTATATAAACTTTAAAATAAATCTTAATCGTTTTCAGTTGGATCAAAAGGCTTGAACATTTGGCAGACTAATTTCTTACTTTGAGTATCGAAATTTTCACTTTTAGGTTTACGGATAGACTAAATCTGCATCTATCATCCCACCAATTATTTCTAAAATTTACAATAATTTATTATTTACATGAAATATCCCATTAACTTTTGATCATACTTTATATGATAAAATGCAGAAAGAACTTCAGTGCACAGACAAGTGTGGAAATATCTCTAACTACCATATAGGCAAAACCAGGAGTGTCAAATCTATAGAAACAAATATCAGGAACTGCTGTGTTTAGTCCTCCCAAGATCAACCAACTACTATTTGTGCCCTCCTCATACATAAATAAACTTTCTAAACCAAATAAAACAACTTTAAAATAAAAAATAAATAAATACACTTTTTATTAAAAAAATAATTCATTTATGACATTATACAAAAACAATATAGAAAACTATTTTGTTTACGTGAAGAAAAATATTATGTTACTTAAACAAGATAATGCTAATATAACAAGGTGATATTATAATTGTTTCGTTACAGAAATTTAAATTAATTATAAGGTATAATATCAACTATATTACTTTTGAAATCAAACTAGGTGCCAATTCCCAGTTCTTTTGTGACAGGAAATGCTTACTGGATTACTGCATGTGTGGTGTCTGGTGTTAATCAGTTGCTGTTCGAAAATGCAATCCTATCGTTTAAACATCTCACCAACGTTGGTAATTCTTAAAATTCGAGTGAATTAATTAGAAACAATAGATGCCGGAGAGGAGGAGGAAGGCCTAATCTAACTTTAAAAATAATTTATGTAATTCAATGTAGTTCAGACCAACAATTAAATACACTTTAGTACAGATAGTTGGGAGTATGTTGGAACCTAATCAGTTTCAAATTAAGATATACTGATATTAGTATGAATAATGATTTAATCATTAAAATAAACAAGAAGACATGCATCATTTGTTAATCTTCTGGAAATATTGCATAAAAAACAAAGCAAATATATATAAAGGAAATCGTCAATGTAAGGGTTCATCCCTTATTTTAGGTGAATTCTATTATATATAAACCCTACTAATTCACTCTATTATACTTTGTTTCTAATATAAACTCATTCTCTAATAGACAGTATCTGAACTCTGCAAACTCAATCCCTTTCTCTCTTAAATTCTGCTTCCAGTGGGTTTAACACACTCCTTACTATAAACTCACTGTAACCTGACTATAATTCTTCCACATTAAACAATAACATACTGTTTATTCTCTCATTTTCTTCACACACAACTCTCTATGTATTTAGTATCATTTTTATCAATTCTTATATTTTCTTTCAGGTGTCCATCTGAACATTGGACTTTCAGATCTATGTTCATTAGTGCTCTACCATAATATACAGGTACTTATGCCTCTGTGTAAGACCTAACAAGATGATTACACCCCATTGCAACGTTTAATTATGACAACTATGCCATTTCATAGCTTTTCACCCTATCAAATAATCGTTTCCATATCTCTCAACACATACTTTAATCTTTAATGAACTAACAATTCATTATCACCATCAACAACACAGGTGTCCTCTCTAACCATACTTGTACTCATCTGGTTTACTGACCTCAATACCACCTATAAATCTCTCTGTGATCATCAAACTCTGATTCTTACAGAACAATCATCACTGTGGAAAAGTTTGAGGGCTCACTCATCTCATTCTGTCATTCTTTAACACCTGCATCCCCTGTTGAGTTATTCAAACATCCATATGTTGAATAACAAGAACTTTCTTTAACATATCTTTATAATCTAATAATCTTATTATTTTGTTCATTATACACACTTCATTCTTCAATATTGCATGCTACATGATTCTAATTAAGCCTACCACCCAACTTCCATATATCATAACTTTATATAAAAGCTTCCCTATTAATATCTTACTGTTTAAATCTATAAAACTAAATACAAATTTATTCTTCTTCTCTCTATTTTTATAATCTATTTGTTTTAGTAAAGTTTGATCACATCTCATACTCTAAACATTTTATTGTTCTTTATAATCTACTCTTAGTCACTCAACACTCTTGACTAAATACAGCGCACCTTCACAGCCCTCGTATCTTACCCCGTTACATACGCTTTCCCATACCCTCACACGCCTGCCATGAGGTACTATTACCAACTCTCCCTCAATCACTTAGAACTATATATATATATATTATATATATATATACCTATATACTATATATATATATATATATATATATATACCTCTATTTACCTATATATATATATATATATATATATATATATATATATATATATATATATATATATATATATATATATATAATATATATATATATAAGTAAATGGAAAATCATTATACTTACAACGACCTCTTCCCACAAATCTTCGTCTGCCTGGAGTAGCAGGACTATGATTTATAGGGACGATCATACAGTGTCCTTCCGTTAATGACTGATGATAAGGAAGACTCACATAACACTTGAAATAAAATTTTTATATATATATATATATATATATATATATATATATATATATATATATATATATATATATATATATATATATATATATATAAACCGAAAAAATAGAAGTTTTTCTATATATATATATATATATATACTTTCTTATATATATATATATATATATATATTTCTCAATAGTTAATGGTACAGAGGGGGCGGTAAGGCTGGGCTTTCTTTTCGACTTTGTCATATTCTTCTACTGCTTTTCTTTTCCGATGCAAGCTACGCACCTTACTCCCAATCTTGGGAAATAAAAAGGAGGATGAAGAAGAAGATATATATATATATATATATATATATATATATATATATATATATATATATTCATATATATATATATACTATATATATATATATATATATATATATATATATATAGTATGAAAAGGGAATGGATGATACGGTGTAGTAGGGAAGTTGTGAATGGTAGGAAGGTGGTTGGAGTAATTAAATTCTTTTTTGAGTGGTGTGTACAAAGGGACTAAGTCTTGAGTGCGCTAGGGTTTTACATGAGGGTATGTGGTTACCGGTGTTAATGTACAGTAGTGAAACTATGGCGTGAAAAAAATAAGAGGTATAATAAAAAGAGCTAAGGTGCAATCTGTTAAAATGGATAATCTTGGGGGCGTGTTAGGTGTGTGAAGGATTGATAAACTGAGAAAGGATTGTGGTAGAGAGTTTTTGTGGTCTGGACAAAGTCTTAAATGAGAGAATAAACGAGAGTGCATTAAGATATTTTAGTCATATGGAAAGTATGGATTTCAGTCGGTTGAGTTAAGAGGATGTATAGTGGTGAGTGCTGGGAATCGGCAGGCTGAGAGACAGAAAAACTAAAAAAATGGGTTGAGTCAGTAAAGGATTGTCTAAAGGAACGGAATGTAAGTTTGGCAAAGGAGAGAAGAAAGGTTTATAATAGAAGTGAATGAAAGGGTTTTGTGAGGGGGGTATGGTTGTGGGCGTGGCCCAAGGGATGAACCCTACATTGACGAAATACCTCAGTGAGGGTCCGACGCGGTGTTGTGAAGTCCTAGAGGGCTTTTTTTTGGACTGCGATGAACTCTCACTTAAGATAATTGAGGGGATGGTAGTTGGGGTGGTGTCCTTTCCTTTCGACTTAACTATCCTAATTCCGTGCATATTACGCTCCCTACCCCACATCTGTGAGAAGTGAAGGGAGGATATGGAAAGAATATATATATATATATATATATATATATATATATATATATATATATATATATATATACTCTACCTGCTCTCTCTCTCTCTCTCTCTCTCTCTCTCTCTTCTATATATATATATATATATACCATATATATATATATATATATATGGTAGTTAGGGTTGGCTGCCCACTACCACCTATCTCTTATAGGAATGCGTGCATGCCTCAGAGATGGGTCGTGATCATAATAAGCTTGACAACTAACTTTCAACGAAATTGTATGAATCGTAATGGGTACATGAATGTCAGAGGAATAAATGTTGAGGAGAAGAGGAGAGAGGTGATGGATATATTTAGAAGGGCAAATTTGATTTGTAGCTCATGGCTAAACGAAGTGAAGAAAGGAAAAAGGTTGAAATTAGGAGTGGTGTGATGTGAGAAGTATTATTGCGTGCTGGTGTGGAAAGAATAGAGAGAGGAAGAAAGAGGATTGCAATTTTGGTAGACATTCTTGGTATGAAGCTATGGTAGACTTTGATTGTGTGAGGTCTAGAATTCTAATAAGGTCAAATTTAAGTTTGAAAAGGTCAGGTATGTGTGGTTGTGACATGTGAATTAAATCTAGAGAAACGTTGAAAGAGTACGATTTTTGGGATAATTTGAATGATGTTCTGGATAGGGTGAGTAGGAGTTTCATTGATAGTGTTTTGGGACCTGAATGGTTGGATGAGTGTTGATCAAAGGATGAGTATAACAGGTGGTTTTGGGGTGGTGGGAGAAAATGAGAATGGTAGGAAGGTGATTGATTTCTCTGTGAAGAGAGAGGTATGTGTGTAAGTAATACTTTCTTTAAACACAGAGTATCCATAAGTATACTAGAGTTGGTGTAGAGTAGAGAGAGGTATCGAAGTGAAAAGTATGATTGATTTTGTGTTGGTGAAGAAGAGGAATGTTGAAGTATGTGTTGGATGTTAAATCAGTGAGGGGTTTAGGAATGGGATTATGGATCATTATGTTGTTCTTCTATGTAAAATGAAGTTAGTGGGGGCTTGGATGGAGAGGGAAGAGGTAAGGAAGGAAGTGGAAAATTAGGTAAGAAGTTAAGTGGGCAAGAGAATAAGGATAAGTATGTAGAGCGCTCCTTAAAATTAAATCGATTTGAATGTGAACGAGTTGATACTGAACAAATCTCGGGGCAAATGAAGGAAGCAATTGTTAGTACTGCAAAGGAAGTATGTGGATGTGCTAAAAGTAGGAAGTAAGAATGTTAACAGTAGATGGTGCAATGAAGAGGTGATGAAAGCGATTAAGGTAAAAAGAAGCGTGGTTGAATAATACTAAAAACAAATGATGAAGTTTCAAAGAAAGATACTTGGAATTATAAGGAGGAAAAAAATACTAAAAGATGCATACGTAGGGAAAACAAAGGTAATGAACAGTTTGGAAGGAGGATGAATGAATGCTAAGAACAAACTCTTCTGGAAGGAAGCTTGAAAGGTTAAGAATGAGAATAAGGGGAATCTGCTTAGAATAATGAATAGGGATGGTGCTTTTGTAACTGATGAGATGAATGGATGTGAGGGTGTGGAAAGAACACTTCAATCTGCACAATATTAACAGTAATGATGAGGTGTTAGTGAATGTGTGTGTGGTTTGATGGTGCAAGAAGGAATGGGTATTTTTTAGGGATGAGGTTATTAGTAAGGAGGAGGTAATGGGTAGGTGAGAAAGTTGAAGAATGGTAAATCTGCAGGTATGGATGAAATTACTAGTGAAATGATCAAGAGCGGAGGCAGAGATGGTGATTGATTGGATTTGGAAGTTGTGTAATAAAGCGTTTATGGAGGGTATAGTTCAAAGGGATTGGAGGAGAGCAGTAGTACCTTGTATAGGGAGTAAGGAGAAAGGGGAACTGTAGAAGTGGAATAAGTTTATTGAGTGTTGTAGGGAAGGTATATCCTGGTATTTTGGTAGAAAAAGGGTGCGTCAGTGACTGAGGGACTGATTGGTGGAACAAGGTGCGTTAGGAGTGGTAGGAGAGGATGTGTGGATCAAATCTTTACATTGAAAACAAATGATTGAAAATGAGGAGAAGAAGAATAAATTATATTTACGGTTTATGGATTTACAACAGGCGTATGATAGAGTTAATAGGAAGCTTTATGGCAGGTTATTAGTGATATATGGTGTTGGTGGTAGGCTTCTGAATGGAATCAAAAGTATGTATGACGATAGTGAAGCGTGTGTAAGAATAAATGGTGTCAATGGTGATTGGTTTTTAGGATTAATAGCGGAGTGAAGAAACAGGGTTGTGTTATGTCTCCTTAGTTATTCAATGTGTATATGGATGGGGTTATATGAAAGAAGAATTCCGAGGTGGGATGTGGCAGGAAATGGTGTTAGGATGATGGAGAATGGAGAGGGAGTGGAGGGTGCCCTACCTATTGTATGCGGATGATTTGATTTTATGTGGCGAATCTGAAGAGAGAGTTTGAGAGGATTGGTGGAGATTTGGCGGGGTATGTAAAGAAGGGGTTTGAAAGTAAACGTAGATAAGAGTAAGGTTATGATTTGTGAGTGAGGACAGTCCTCAGTGTGAAGTTATGTTGCATGATGAGGAGCAGTTAGAACAAGTGTCTGAGTTTAAATATTTAGGGTATGTGTTGGATGAAAAGGGAACGGATGATACAGAGTCATAAATGGAAGGAAAAGTTGTGAATGGTAGAGAGGTGGCTGGTGCAATTAAATCGTTGGTGAATGTAAAGGGACTAGTCTTGAGTAGTCTTGCATGAGGGTATGTTATTACCTGCCTGTTATTGTATGGTAGTGAGACTATGGTCTGGAATAAAGTATAGATCTAAGTTCAATGTGTTCTAGATGGACAATCTTAGGGGTATGCTAGGTGTGAGAAAAGATTAATAAAGTGAGGAATGAACGTATTAAGAGAGTTGTGTGGTTGTATGGTGTGAAGAAAGGGGGTAAATGAGAGAATAAATGAAAGTATCATTGAGATGGTTGGTCATGTAGGAAAAGGATGGAATAGAAAGTCCGGTTGGCTAGCGGATGTATAGTGGGTAAGTGTGTTGGGAACCGACCGGCTGGGAGACCGAAGAAAGTGGATTGAGTCGGTGAACGAATGTCTGAAGGAGAGAAATGTGAGTTTGGCAGAGGCGAAGAGAAAGGTGCGATAGGAGAGGATGGCGGGGTTTTGTATGGGGCATGGTTGTGGCCCACGCCAAGGATGAACCCTTACATTGACAGTTTACCATAGTGAGGGTCCGTCACTGTCCCATGAGCTCTAGGGTTGATTTTCTGTCTGTGACGAGCTTTCAC
>JABUQX010140434.1:60000-72500 GCA_015478945.1 Trachelipus rathkii
TCTCCATCTACAGAAAACCTACTGCCAACCTTTACTACACACATTGGTTCTCTGCTCATCCTATTAACACCAAATTAGGTACTTTATCATCACTTTTTCTTAGAGCTCTAAGAATTTGCTCCCCCTCTTACTTACAAACTGAATTTGATCTCATTCACTCTACTTTTCTTAAACTGTCTTATCCACATCATATCATTAACTCGGCATTACGTAGAGCCAAAACCACCTAACAACACACAAAACACACCTAACAAAACTCAAACCTCTTTCCTCCCTTTACCTCCACATATACACAAACATATTAAACAATTCCTTCCGAACTCCATACAGATTTCCTCTTCCAATATCCTCCCCCTTAAAAAAATCCTAAAACCTCGCACTCACAACAACGTTACCAATCCCCAATGCATATACAAGATTCCTTGCAAAAATTGCAACAATACATACATTGGAGAAACACATGACTTTACACGTCGCAAATACCAACATAAATATGACCTACAACTAGATAACCCGAACTCAGCTCTCACCTTTCACAGATCTACACACAATCACACGATAGATATGAATCATATGACACCCATTATTAACATTGACAACTTACACCTTAAAGAAAATTACAGATTTTTGTATTTACAACACTAACAATTTCAATTTACAAACTAATGAATATACAATAGATCCCATCTTTAACAACATTCTAAACCACTCACCTTTTTTCAAAACATTAAAACAAAAACTTTCATGAATTTATATTTTATCTTTATTAATTTTAATTTTATAATTTAGTCTTTTGTTAGAAACATCTGAAGGAGGACCTCGATCAGGTCGAAAGCTCATGTTAACAAGATTTTATACGATTAAACTCTCAAGAAATTTAACCACCTTCTAATTCACCAAGGCATTATTATTCTTAATAATAATTAGCGTCTTAAGCTAATAGTATCTTATATCAACATATAACAACTATATGTATATATATATACTGCTCTTTCATATATATGCTATTGCGAGGTGCTACTGTATATATATATATAATATATATATATATATATATATATATATATATATATATATATATATATATATATATATATATATATATATATATATATATATATATATATATATATATATATATATTACCCATATTGCTCTTTTTCTGTCTCGTTCTCTCTCCTTCTCTTCTCCCTCCTTCGGAGCAACTTTTGCAATAAACATATCATCAACATCAAAGTCATCCGATAATTTTTCAGTATTGTACCGTGCCAAATTTTCGAGTGAAGCAATTTGATCCTCAGCACTTATTGTTTTCTCCTTTTCAAACTGGTATTAAAAAAAAATACATGTTAAATAAAAATGCCACATTTACATAATCATAACAACAACATATGTGTATGAAAGTAAAGTAATAAAAGTAAAGAGGTAAAGAAAGAGTTGGTTGTTGTTGTTCTTACCATAGAATGAAGATCCGATTTGAAGTCGTCCTTAAAGTACGATGTTCTCTTACCATCCGGACCGAACATTTCGGATTTTTTCTTCTTCTTCCCTTTCCGATCTTCAGAGACGTTTAGTTCGACAGGTCTTGTAAAGCCTGGGTAAAATAAAATGGAGAATAAGAGTTTATGAGGAATGGAGGAAGTTTCTTAAATATTACTATTAGAGAAACATAATTTAGGGCTGAAATTAAAGTAGGGTTGGCATTAATAAATCCACCCAATAACCCCCTCCCCCCCCAAAAAAAAAAAAAAAAATTATTCCTTTAAAATAAGAATAAAAAATTTTTTTTTATTATATATCAACTAATAAGTAGTATGCTTTGATGAGTTTCAACGCCTTTTCGTCTTGCAATTTTACTTCTCAGTTTATTCCATGCAGCAGAAAATTTCATTGTTGCCGATGGTTCGAATCCTAAAGCGAGTGAAATTTTTCCATGTCTTATTATTACAAATGTCGGCGCAACAGTTGTTGTGCACATGTCGGAGTTGCTTGACTTTGGTTTGTTGCTCCTGTAACCCAGGAGCACCCTAGCGGAATGCCATGTGGACCCAGCAGTGGGTTCCCAGCATTGCTTACCGATCTGACATAAAATATAATCACCGGTTTTAACCAAAACCTACCACCCTCCCGCACTCTCCTGGTAGCAATACATTAAGAAAATAATAACAAATTTCCTATCCGTCATACAAGGACACCACATCTCTCGAACATACCGATTATCCAATGGATTCCCTCAGGGCACCACATTATCAACAACAACAACACTGCGACGCGGTGTCCAATGTTCGAATCCCGCTGATGGAGGAGTAAAATCTCCTGTGACTCATTCATTTAAAATGAATGTAAAAATCAATAGTTATGCAGACTCCCTCACAATCACATCTCAAAGCCTCTCACTAAATAAATCAGGCAAGAGCTACAGCAATATATAAACCAATTGGAACAATGGTTGTCAAAATAAATGACAGACTCTTCCTAAAATTTCTCAATCATATCACTTACACCTGATAAAAGACAGTCAAACACCCATACAACAATTCTCCTCTCAAACAACAGACTCCCTCGTAATAAGCAACCCAACATCCTTGGCTTAACTTTCGATATACACACGAGATTTACCCCCCCCCCTCCCACACACACACACACACACATTCAGACACATAAAAAAATCTTTCCTCTAGAGCCACACACAAACTGAGTGCGCTGAAAGCGCTAACCTGAGCAAATTTTGGTTAACAAAAAGAGTCCCTTACAATAGTATATATAGACAATATCTCCGTCAAATCTTAAACTACGCATCGCCCGCTTGGGCTACCACAATATAATATTAACATCAAAACTGAGTCCTTCAAAACAAAGCTTTAAGAATAATAACAGGCCGCCTCCCATCTAATCCCATCCATCATTTACAAACAGAAACAAAAATTCTTCCTACAGAAGCCCATCTCGACATGATAAGCTGCCGCCAATTTTACAGTAAAACACTCTCAATAAATCACCACTGCACCAAACATTACACCCGACACCAAGAAAAAAATCACACCAGCCATGTATTATTCTAACATACCACTTCCCTCCCACCCCCCAGACACGTCTATTATCAAACATCCACACTCAATTAACACAAAGAACGATCTATGAATAACCAAACAACAACATACTACAAGCGTATCCACCAGTAATATCTTGCACAGAACAATCCTTGCCAAGGATTCCTTGGACCGTCAAACCAGGATAATGCTGTCCCGACTTCCCTTTGGGCACCATCCTTCCCCTAAGGAATATAAACATAGATTTCATAATACTCCCTCCTCATACTGTCAAAGATCCCCCCCCCCGAACAAATGACAACACAGAACACCTCTGCTAAATTGCTCGGACTTAACAGACATTAGACGTAACTTTAATACATTTACTCTGACGGATCTATGGTCCCGGCCTGCTGTGGTGACACAATACCTCGGGACCGCCCGCGCTTCTCATAGGAGGGGAGTGAGGAATCACAAAATAAAAAGTGTTATATATATATATATATATATATATATATATATATATATATATATATATATATATATATATATATATATATATATATATATATATATATATATATATATATATATATATATATATATATATATAATATATTAATATATATAAATATATACTGATTTATATATATATATAAATATATATATATATAATATATATATATATATATATATATATATATAACATATATATATATATATATATATATATATATAGAAGTGATGAAAGTAAAGAATATTAACAAAAGAATGGTAAAGATGAAGGGTGATGGCGGTTAAAATTAAAAAAATGTGGTTGAATGTACTAAAGCAAATGATGAAATTTCAAAGAAAGATGCTTGGAATTATATAAGGAGGAAAAAGAAATACTAAAGGTGCATACGTAGGAGAAAACAAGAGGTAAATGAACAGCTTGGAAGGAGGATGAATGAGGACATACAAGGGAATAGGAAGCTCTTCTGGAAGGAAGCGCGAAAGGTTAAGAATGAGAATAAGGGGAATCTGCTTAGAATAATGAATAGGGATGGTGCTTTTGTAACTGATGAAATGGATGTGAGGGAGTGTGGAGAGAACACTTCTCGAAAATCTGCACAATATTAACAGTAATGATGAGGTGTTGGTGAATGTGTGTGGGTTTGATAATTTTGAAGGGAATAGTAACATTTTTGGGGATGAGGTTATTAGTAGGAGGAAGGTAATGGGTGGAGTGAGAAAGTTGAAGAATGGTAAATCTGCAGGTGTAGATGAAATTACTGATGAAATGATCAAGAACGGAGGCGAGATGGTGATTGATTGGATTTGGAAGTTGTGTAATAAAGCGTTTATGGAGGGTATGGGCGTAGGCAGGGGTGCAGGAGAGCAGTAATAGTACCCTTATGGAAGGAAAGGGAGAAAAGGGGAATTGTAAAAATTATAGAGGGGAATTAGTTTTATTGAGTGTTGTAGGAGGAGTATATGAGTATTTTGGTCGAAAGAGTGCGTCGAGTGACTGAGGGACTGATTGGTGAAGAACAAGGTGCGTTTAGGGTGGTAGAGGATGTGTGGATCAAATCTTTATTGAAACAATGATTGAAATGAGAGAGAAGAATAAATTATATTTAGGTTTTATGGATTTACAACAGGCGTATGATAGAGTTAATGGGAAGCTTTATGGCAGGTAGTAGTGATATATGGTGTTGGTGGTAGGCTTCTGAATGGAATCAAAGTATGTATGACGATGAGTGAAGCGTGTGAAGAATAAATGGTGTCAATGATGATTGGTTTAGGATAGCGGAGTGAGGCAGGGTTATGTTATGTCTCCTGGTTATTCAATGTATATGGATGGGGTTATATGAAAAAGAATTCGAGGTGGGGATGGCAGGAAATGGTGTTAGAATGATGTGGAATGGGAGAGAAGTGGAGGGTGCCCTACCTATTATATGCGGATGATTTGGTTCTGTGTGGTGAATCTGAAGAGAGAGTTTGAGAGAGTTGGTAGAGAGATTTGGCAGGGTATGTAAGGAGGGTTTAATAAACGTAGATAAGAATGGGTTATGGTTGTAGTGAGGACAGTCCTCAGTGTGAGGTTATGTTAGATGATGAACAGCTGGAGCAAGTGTCTGAGGTTAAATATTTAGAAGGTATGTGTTGGAAGAGAAGGGAACGGATGATGCAGAGTGTAGTAGGAAAAGTTGGGAATGGCAGGAAGGTTGCGGCTGGTACAATTATATCTTTTTGTGAATACAAAGGGACTAAGTCTTGAGTGCTTTTGGACTCATACATGAAGGTATTTAGTTACCTGATTTAATGTATAGTAGCTAGACTATGGTCTGGAATAAGAGTATAGATCTAAAGTTCAATATATTCAGATAGGACAATCTTAAGGGGCATGCTAGGTGTGAAAGAATTAATAAAATGAGGAATGAACTAATTAGAAGATATGTGTGGTGTGAAGAAAGGGGTAAATGAGAGAATAAATGAAAGTATGTTGAGATGGTTTGGTCATGTGGAAAGGATGAATGATAGCCGGTTGGTTAAGCGGATGTATAGTGGAGAGTGTGTTTGGAACCGACCGGCTGGGAGACCGAGAAAGTGGATTGAGTTGGTGAACGAATGTCTGAAGGAGAGAAATGTGGAGTTTGGCAGAGGCGAGAATAAGGTGCATGATAGGAGAGAATGGCGGGGTTTTGTATGGGGGCATGGTTGTGGCCCACCTGGGCCAGGGGATGAACCCTTACATTGACGATTTACCATAGTGAGGGTCCGTCGCGGTCCCATGATGCTCTAGGGTGGATTTTCTGTCTGTGACGAGCTCTCACTAATTAATGGTACAGAGGGGGCGGTAAGGCTGGGCTTTCTTTCGACGTTTGTCATGTTCTCCTACTGCTTTTCTTTTCCGATGCTTGTACAGCACCTTACCCCCAATCTTAGGGCAAAGAGGAAGGTGAAGAAAGAAAGAAAGATATATATATATATATATATATATATATATATATATATATATATATATATATATATATATATATATATATTCTTTCATATATATATATATATATATATATATATATATACTATATATATATAAACACATATAAATACTCTCTCTCTCTCTCTCTCTCTCTCTCTCATATATATATATATATATATATATATATATAGGTTTTATCTGTCCTAGTAAGAATAACAGTTTGAATTTCGTCAGCTTTCGAAGATTCTGAGATTTCTGGTTTTCTATTTTCTCTTGCTGATCGTGCTGCTTCAAGCTTTGACTTCAATTTCTCAGCAAGTTCCTAATAATAATAATAATAATAATAATAATAATAATAATAATAATAATAATAATAATAATAATAATAATAATAATAATAATAATAATAATAATAATAATAATGATAATAATTTCTCTAATGGCTCTATTGTTGATTATAACCAAGTCGATTAATAATTTAAATTAAAGAAAGAAATAAAAACATGATTTTGAAGGAAAAAGATCTCCACTATTGATACCATCTAATTTTAGACAGGAGAAAAATTATATAAACTTTGCTTGAAGAGTCTAGACTGTATGAAAGGCATTTGCTTCAGAGATATGAGAAATTTTTTTTAAATGGTCTGGTACTATTTAGTTCAACAACAACAACAACAACAACAACAGCAAAACCAAAATGCAAAGGTTTACTGAATAGTTTTGAAAGTTTATTACATACTCTTAAGTGTTCTCTTAATAAATAACCAATGTAAGTTGTAAATTACAAAGTAAAAAGCATAATAATATAATATGATAAATAATATAATAATTTTGAATGAGAGAATAAGAACTACCAGCAGGGTTAATCCAATTAACTGACATGGAATACTCTTCTTGAATATTTTGGGCCTGATACTAAGCTGAATATTTTAAGCAAAATACAAAAACTAAGATGAATATTTAAGCAAAATACAAAATTGGAAAGTTTGCAGACCTTGGAGACTTCAACTAACTCAGGAGTAAGGAGAAAATAACATTTTATCACTCTACCATAAGAGAAAAAAAACAACTTCTGAAGACGAAAATAAGCAAAACGGTACTTACAGTGTTTTCTAAGAGCTCAGCTTTTGTTAATTTTGCCGCAAGTTGGTTCATTTCCTTATCGGTAAGAATAGGCACATCATTGGAGCTCTTCCCCTATATATATATATATATATATATTATATATATATGATATATATATGTATATATAAATTTGTTTATGGATATATATATATATATATATATATATATATATATATATATATATATATATATATATATATATATATATCTATCTATATATATATATATATATATATATATATATATATATATATATATATATATATATATATATATATATATATATATATATATATATATATATATATATATATATATATATATATATATATACTATATATATATATATATTATATATATATGGTATATAAAATTTGTTTATGGATGAGGTTATGAAAGAATAAGGAGTGGGGGTGGTAGGAAATGATGTTAAGAATGATGGAGAATGGAAGAGATGAGTGGAGGGTGCCCTACCTGGCATCATATGCGGATGATTTGGTTTGTGTGGCGAATCTGAGAAGAGTTTTTTAGGAGGATTGGTAGAGAGATTTGGCAGGGTGTGTGTAAAGGGGGGTTTGAAAGTAAACGTAGATAAGAGTAAAGCTATGGTTGTGAGTGAGATAAGTCCTCAGTGTGAAGTTATGTTAGATGGTGAGCAGCTGGAACAAGTGTCCGAGTTTAAATATTTAGGGTATATGTTGGATGAGAAGGGAACAGATGATGCAGAGTGAAAGTAGGAAAGTTGTGAATGGCAGGAAGGTGGCTGGTGCAATTAAATCGTTGGTGAATAAAGGACTAAGTCTTGAGTGCGCTAGGGTCTTACATGAGGGTATGGTGTTACCTGTGTTATTGTATAGTAGTGAGACTATGGTTTGAAATAAGAAATATAGATCTAAAGTTCAATGTGTTCAGATGGACAATCTTAGGGGCATGCTAGGTGTGAGAAGAATTGATAAAATAAGGAATGAACGTATTAGAGAGTTGTGTGGTGTGAAGAATGGGGTAAATGAGAGAATAAATGAAAGTATGTTGAGATGGTTTGGTCATGTGGAAAGGATGAATGATAGTTGGTTGGTTAAGCGGATGTATGGTGGCGAGTGTGTTGGGAACCGACCGGCTGGGAGACCGAAGAAAAAGTGAATTGAGTCAGTAAACGAATGTCTGAAGGAGAGAAATGTGAGTTTGGCAGAGGCGAGAATAAAGGTGCATAATAGGAGTGAATGGCGGGGTTTTATGAATGGGTATGGTTGTGGCCCACCACCTGGGCCAAGGGATGAACCCTTACACTGAAGATTTAAAATAGTGAGGGTTCGTCGAAATCCCGTGAAGCTCTAGGGTGGATTTTCTGTCTGCGACGAGTTCTCACTAATTAATGGTACAGAAGGGGCGGTAAGGCTGGGCTTTCTTTTCGACTTTTGTCATATTCTTCTACTGCTTTTTTTTCTTTTCCGATGCATGTAACGCACCTTACCCCCAATCTTGAAGGAAAGAGAAAGATGAAGAAAAAAAAAAAAAAAAAAAATATATATATATATATATATATATATATATATATATATATATATATATATATATATATATATATATATATATATATATATATATATAAACTGTCCTCCCCCAGGAAGGTCATGGCCTTCTAGGAAAACCACGACCTGTCAGTGGGACCCATCGAGAAAGGTCCTTGGGTTACGCGGGCCTAACGGCTAAATCCGCTGGCTGGCCAGACCTATCGCGGAAGCCGGGAAGTTTTCCCATAGTAGCAAAGCACGCTACCAATGTACTCATTAACGTCTGAGGGGGAAGGAAGTAGGGGTTAAAGAAAATAGCTCACTTCTTTCTTTCGCTTCACCCCAGTCTCGAAATAGACCTCTCTTCTAGCAGGTGCTCTACCTCTGAGCGAGGCGCGCTCCATATATATATATATATATATATATATATATATATATATATATAAATATGGATCAATTTATATTATATAAATATATGCACCTTCTATATATATATATATATATATATATATATATATATATATATATATATATATATATATAGTGGAATCTCGTCAAATTCAGGTTTCGTGCCCTGGGTCAGGTCCACAACCAGATCTCTTCACAAAACAACGCCATTTACTCTCTATTATACACCATTCTTCTCGCTTCTGCTAAATTCACGTTCCTTTCTTTCAGACACTCTTTTTACCGACTCAGTCCACTTTTACTTAGGTTATCCCAGCTGGCTAAGCGGGTGTATAGTGGTGAGTGTGATGGGAGACGACCAGCTGGGAGACCAAAGAAAAAGTGGATTGAGTCAGTAAAGAATGTCTGATGGAGAGGAATGTGAGTTTGGCAGAGGCTAGAAGAAAAGTGCATAACAGGAGTGAATGGCAAGGTTTTGAGAGGGGGTATGGTTGTGGGCTTTGCCCAGGGGATGAACATCATATTGACAAGATGCCACAGTGAGGGTACATCGCAAACTCGTGAAACCTAAGGGTAAATTTTTCTACAGCAACGAGTTCTCACTTAAGAGTATAAAGGGGATGGTAAAGAGGGGGCTTTATTTTCGACATGCGTCATGTTCTTCAACGATTTTTCTGCTCCGGTGTATGCTACTCACCTCATCCCCAATCTGGGGATATATATATATCATACGATATATATATATATGGCAACCTTATATATATATATATATATATATATATATATATATATATATATATATATTATATATATATATATATATATATATATATATATATATATATATATATATATATATATATATATATATATATCTTTCTATATCATCATCATCATCATCATCATCATCATCATCACCCATCTTCTCTCCCCATTGACTGGGGGTAAGATGCGTCTCATGAACCGGAAACAAATATGGCTTTCAGTTAATCCAGCCTTACTGCTCCCCTTTATACCTTTTGGTAGGAACATCGAGAGTGAAAAATCTCAGAACTTAATGAGGCTGCGACGGACCCTAACTATGGCATCTCGTCAATGTGGGGTTCATCCCTTGGCTTAGGTGTGCCACAACCATACCCAATCACAAAACCTCACCATTCACTCCTATTATGCACCTTTATTCTCGCCTCTGCCAAACTCACATTCCTCTCCTCCAGGCATTTCTTTACTGACTCAATCCACTTTTCTTCGGTCTCCCAGCCGATCGGTTCCCAACACACTCGCCACTATACATCCGCTTAACCAACCGACTATTATCCGTCCTTTCCAGATGACCAAACCATCTCAACATACTTTCCTTTATTCTCTCATTTACCCCTTTCTTCACACCACACAACTCTCTAATACGTTCATTCCCCATTTTATCAATTCTTCTCACACCTAACACGCCCCTAATATTGTCCATCTGAAAACTTTATACACTAGATCTATACCTCTTATTCTCGACCAGTTTCACTACTATACATTAACACAAGTAACATACACCCTCATGCAAAACCCTTGCCCACTCAAGAATAGGTCCCTTCACAACAACCAAGGATTTAATTGCACCAGCCACCTTCCTACCATTCACAACTTTCGTTCTACCTTCTGCATCATCCATTCCCTTTTCATCCAACATATACCCTAAATATCCAAACTCAAGATACTTGTTCCAGTTGCTAACCATCTAACATGATTTCACACCGAGGACTCTCCTCACTCACCACCATAACCTTACTCCTATCTACATTTACTTTCAAACCACTCCTTTTACACACCTTGCCAAGCCTCTCTTCTCAACCTCTCTTCAGATTTACCAAACAAAACCAAATCATCCGCAAACAATAAGCAGGGCACCCTCTACTCTCTTCCATTCTCCATCACTCTAACACCTTCCCCTGCCGCCTCTACCTCTTATTCTTTCATAACCCCATCCATATACAAATTAAATAACCAAGAAGACATAACACATCCCTTCTTCACTCCGCTATTAATATTAAACCAATCACTTTCGACTCCATTTATTCTTACACACTCTTAACTCTCGTCATACATACTTTTGATTCCATTCAAAAGCCTACCAAGAACACCATATATCATAAAACCTGCCATAGAGCTTCCCTTTTAATCCTGTCATACGCCTATATCAAGTCCATAAAACCTAAATGCAATTTATTCTTCTTCTCTCTCATTTTCTCAATCATTTGTTTCAATGTAAAAATGTGATCCACACATCCTCTACTACTTCTAAACGCACCTTGTTCTTCATCAATCTGTCCTTCACTCACTCGACAGTACCCTTTCAATCAAATTACTATATATCTTTCAGCATATCATTCATTTCCCTTATAGTTCCTACAGTTCTCCCCTGCTCCCCATATCATTCTAAGTATTACTATCAGCTCTCACTCAATCCCTCGACCACTATATATCTCCATATATATATATATATATATATATATATATATATATATATATATATATATATATATATATATATATATATATATACTCATATACTCTCTATACTCTCTCTCTCATATACTATATATGCTCCTCTATATCTCTATACTCTTTCTCACTACTATCTTTACTGCCTTTCTTTACCTTCCTCTTTGCCCCAAGATTGGGGGTAAGGTGCTGTACAAGCATCAGGAAAGAAAAGCAGTAGGAGAACATGACAGACAAGGCCCAGCCTTACCGCCCCCTCTGTACCATTATTAATTGGTGAATATTATCTTTGATATGTGCATAGTTCTTACCTGCGATCTCGTAAGGGTTTACTCTCTCTGACATTCCCTTTAAGCTTTGACCCAACATTTTTACTCACTCTTCTGGACAGGGCTTGGGGGACTTCTCAGTTCAGTGAATATATATTGTGTATAATACTGTTCTTTTGTTTATTACTTCATATTCTATTTACCACTACTCTGTGTTCATCTTTAAACTACATTCTTAAGACTTACCTACTTTCTTGGAGTTACCATATGTTCTGTTTCTCTCTTATTACATTATTTCTTGTTTATTATACTAGGTAACAACATACCCTCATGTGTAAGACCTAGCACACTCAAGACTTGAGTCCCTTTACATTCACCAACGATTTAATTGCACCAGCCACCTTCCTGCCATTCACAACTTTCCTACTACACTCTGCATCTTCCGTTTCCTTCTCATCCAACATATACCTAAATATTTAAACTCAGACTTGTTCCCATATGCTCACCATCTAACATAACTTCACACTAGAGGGTGTCCTCCTCCCTACAACCATAACCACTCTGCTCCCATTACTTTCAAGCCCCTCCTTTACACCCTGCCAAATCTCTCTACCAATCCTCTCAAACTCTCTTCAGATTCGCCACACAGAACCAAATCATCCGCATATAATAGGTAGGGCACCCTCCACTCCATCTC